>CM019747.1:1519993-1826564 GCA_009761775.1 Ficus carica
GGGGGAAAAAAAAAAAAAAAAAAAAAAAAAAACTTCAAAATTTGGAAGAGTTTCAAAACATGAAGACGATAAGAAACCTAACTTGTTGTGAAGATGAAGAGCTTCAAGAAGTCGAAGGAGAGAAAAGTGCCGGCGAAATTTCAAGAAGTCGAAGGTTAGTGAAGTTGTCAAGAGTCTCACCCCCCGCGATGTTATCGTCGACCTGAAATCGTCCAACGGACAGAAGAGCACTACCGAAGTTTCATGGAGAGAAGTGATTGGAAGGCAAACAAGAGGAAGGGCGAAAATGGGGTTTGCCAAGGAAGTGATGAGAATCAAATGATCCGTGGAAAATGTGACATTTGTCATAGTGGACCCATAAAATGGACCTTATGCCTACTTTTCTGTAACTACTGAGAGCAGAAAGAAGTAATATCTTTTTACATATTCAATAAAAAAATATATGGAGTAAGAATAGTAACTAATAAGTTTATCAGGTAAATTATTTATTTACCTTTTGTAATTAACATATTTAGTAAACTTCTATTTATTTTGTAAATAGTTTATATATTTTAACTATTTGTTAAAAACCTTACTTTGACTTTAAATTTTTTAAGTAAAGAGACTACTGAGGGACCAACACTAATCGATCAACTTAGGACTAATTTACGTACATATGAGTTGTTATTATTTATTAGTATGTGTTTAAAGTATACCGCATCAATTATATTTCTACCAGTAAAAGGACGGTAACTTTACCATCCAGAAGAAGACTCAAAAATAAGAATTAGAGGGGCCCACAGTGAGTTATATATCAGGGCTCCTTTAAACCAATGGTGTCCTCCAAGAATTGAAGAGCTTGTTGGTTGAAAGATCAGGTCCCAAGAGGGCCCAAAGATCCAATTGACCAAAGCCCAAATTAGCTTACCGTCTAGTCAAAGGCCCCCTTATTTAGGGGTGGGTTCCTGCTCTAATAGTACATGTGAAAACTTACAAACTTTTAAATACTCAATAAAATTATACTTAATTTCTTAACTTAATTATTACTCGATCTCAAATTTTGTGCTCGCCTACCTTGCTCTCAATTTGTTCTCCTAGAAAAGGTTGAGATGTGCAACCTAATTATTGTCTTGATAGATACAAAACCTAATTTGGGATTTTATACTTATTATTTCGGTTGTACTAAATCTACTTATGTAAAAGGGGAGGTTGTCATTGGGGTTTATGAGTAGAGAGAGGATAGAGAAATCATATATGGAGTTTTGTAAGATCTCCGTAAACTTCTTGATTATTATAACAGTTAAAAAATAAACGTAGTCTTATATGCATTGAGATGTTTCTTATATAAAACTTGCATGTTCGTGTTTGTGTCCTTTATTTTCTTCTATATGACTATATTGCTCTTGATAGTAACGAATTAGATGTCTAATTCTTAACATAACGATCCTCATTTGGGCTTCCACATGGAGAGAAAGAGAGAGGACCACGGCCATGCATGGCCAATTCATATATGTATATTTTATTTATGTGAGACTAATTATATCCACTGCATAACATGTGAAAACATGATATACGCCTATATGAGCCCAAATAGAAGAAAGGAAGGAGAAAATAATGAAATAACATTCAGAAATTAAACTAACCAAGTATCTAATAGGCACAAAATGCCAACACTTTGATTAGTCAACCCAGAGCTCATCCCTTGGTGGCATCTCTCCGAGCAATCTCTCGAAGTCTTTGAAAGAAATGTCTCTCGTCAATAACCTGAAGACCAAAGAGCACTAGACTTGTTCGAGGGCGGTCTCGTGGGCCTCTTCCGCCGTTGTAATTGTCGTCGACGTCCACCGTGGAATCCTTACCGGTGAGCTTTCTGCACGACGGTGTTTGAAGCTCCCGGAGTCGGTTTTTCTACTGAGTTGATTATCACAACCTTGGGCGGTTTAGGACTTTTGTTATCGCCCCTTTGGCTTGTTGACATGGGAAATCTAAAGCGAAATTGTTTTTTTTTTTTTTTTAGCTTGTGTTGGGAAATGTTTGGTTTGAAGGGTTGTTTTGTAAGTGAATCAAAGTTTCCTTTTATAGAAGAGATTTGGAGGAGAGATGTAAAATACGAAGGTGCATGGAAGTTTTGTGCGAAAGCGTACGGCTTGGATTAGTGGCCCAAAAAGATAAGGAAAATAATCGAAATTACATTTATGAAGGAGAGATGAGAAAAGTAGACCGTTGTTCTTTTGTCGAAACAGTTTTGAGAGGGTAGATGGTCAAAAGCATGCGATTGAAATTTGAGAAAATCAAGGCAAGTCATAATTTAGTTTAGAATAATGTTAATAAAATATCAACGATGTTTAATATCACACTAATAAAACATAGATTCCATAAAATGGGATCTATAACCATCGATGCTTCAAAACATCGGTGATTGTTTACTTGTGTCTTTTTGATGATGAGTTAATTGTTAGAATTGGAAGATGGCAAACACAAGGACAAGTCAAAATGCACAAAACGTTTTTTTTTCCCCTTTGTCAATTTGTGTTCTAGAATGCTTAATTATTAATCATAAAAGTTTGCAGTGTCAGCTAATTAGTTAATAAAAAAAAATATAGACATGGGGCTTTCTCTAAACTAACACAAATGGGCGTTTAACTTTAGGGTTTTATTTTTTATTTTTACTTTTTTGTTTACAATTTTTCCAAATATAAACCACGTCGTTATATATACACACAAACACATATCTAATATACTAATAGTTGTTCTCATTATTTAAGTCTGAAATTTTTTCATCACATTTTTATCAAATGGACTAATATCGGTTCATCAAAAAACCCTCCACTTCATGAAACATTAACCCATTTATTACAAATTAAGTCATATCGTTTGTTCTAGATCTGTAATTAGACAAAAAGTCTTGATTAATGTATTTTAAATTTTGGTTGTATTCTTGCTAGCTAGTTGCTACTTTTAATTTGAATAAAATCATAGATATATATATTTAAAAAAAAAAAAAGTAAGAGGGATTCAAATTTAAGACTCCAACTTTAAAATAGTAAACGCACATTTGTAGTTAGACTAAGTTTGTGACGACGAAAATATTGAATTTCTTCCCTTATATTAAAAAAGAACTTTCTTTCTAAAACTTCATTTATTCCCTTATATTAAATACAAGGAACTTTTTTTTTAAATTACATTTATTTGTCCTCTTAGTGAGTGACGAAAAAAGGATGTTGATTTTCTCCGATTTGATTTTGACTATGGGAACGGAGGTTTCTTTGTTTTGTTTGTTTGTCTTTTTTTTTTTTTTAATTTTTATTTTTAGGGAAGAAAAGATGAATAACGAAAATGTATATAATACTATTCCGGAACCTTCGTTGACTTTTGTGGATGTTGAACGTATCTAATCCTATGACCAGTTATTTGTGACTTGATAATGCATAATTCAAGCTAATCTAACGAAAAGTAATTACTAATTAACACATCATTTTTTGAAAAGCGGAATTGTATTCAAATTATACGAAACGTACAAACCTTAATGATAATGTGAATGACCGCATAATATGCGAGACATGACCCTCATTCGATTGGTAAAATTCGATGACACTAAAAAAGAAGAAGAGAAAGAAAAAAAAAAAAGGACATAGATTGAGATCCAACAATAGAAAAGTTCATTTACAAAAAAGAAAAATAATAAATTAAAATAAAAACAATTGAAAAGTTTATTGGCACATCAATAATCGAATAGGCATAAGTTTATTTTTGACAATCTCTACAATCAATGAAAACTTGTAATCGATCGAAAGTCAAAACTCTATAGCACGAAGATCACCACCAACTCTAGAAGCAATTTAACGGAACCCAGACAACCAAACAATTGACAAAACTTAGATTTGGCGGAAGAACCAAAATCAATAAAAATTTTGTTACTTAAAAAAAAAAAAAAACAAATAATGCAGCTAAAAGTTTCTCGCAAATAAATAATAAAAATTTACTTTTACAAAATTATTACATATTATATAAAATAAAATAACATATCCAATATGCTATATGTTATTTCACACCTTTTATAGTTAAGTATGACATAATTGACAGATTGAATGTTCAAACAAACTTTTTGCTGGCTAAAAAAGAAAAGAACAAGAGAAAGCTACATATAAAAAACAAGAAAGTTCAACAGTTTCAACAGAATTAAGCTGGAATTACTTCAAAACATGCTTTTGACTTTTTCTTTTGTCAACTTATTGTATATAATTTACTCAAAAAGAAAAAAAAAAAAAAAACTTATTTGTATATAAACCGTCAGTAATTTGCTATCTTAGTTCCAAGTACAATGAATGTTCCTATGTTATTACAACCATTTTCTAGTTAAGAAAGATTTAATAACAAGATACGTAACTGAACGATATGCATGATATTTAAAAGCCACATGGGAAGAACATTAATTTACCTTTTACCATGTTACACCTTTTTTTTTTTTTGAAAAAGATAATTGTATTCGACTAAATAATAAAACCAAATATATAAACAGTAATGCAAATGATTCCATAATAAAACGGAAAACTCTTAATCGAGACCCAACAGAGGAGAAGATATTCAATACATAAGGATTGACAATACCTCTACAATCGATGTAATTCTCTGATTGATTGAAAACCAATAACCTATAGCACTAAGGACGCCACCAATTTCACATTGACAATAATCTTACATAAAAAAACACTATTAAGGCACAAATCTAACGGACCACGCACAAACTCGGAAGGTGAAAATGCATCTCTTTTATTATTATTGCAATTCTTTTTGGGGACCAAAATTGACCCGGGGGGGGGGGGGGGGGGGGGGGGGGGGGGTGGGGGGGGGGGTGGGGGAAGAAATGTTAGACCTTCAGCAGTAGTAGAGACATTATTTTCCAGATTAACTCTAAAAGTTACTGCACTTTAGAGAATACCATTCCGATAAAAAATGTGTGATTGTTAAGAAAGATATATTAAAGATGATATATAGTTTTTTAAGTGGTCCAGAATTTAACATTAAGAGAGCAATAATTTATTTTTAAATAAGCTTGGTCCGCATCACTTATCACACTAGCTACAACTCTCTCTGCATATTTTTATTTTTACCTTGAGAATTTAAAAAAAAAAAAAAGGACAGCTCTTTAAAAATTAAAATAAAAAAGTTAAAAACATCCGTAAAGTACAGACAAAAAAAATAAAAAAAAAAATATATATATATATACTAAATAATTAACACATATATAGTTATTCGAATAGGAATGGATGGCAAGATAACTCTTTCTCTCTCTAACTTTCTCTCTATTCTAGGGTTTTGTAGTCTTCCCTTTCATTCTTTGGGGCCGGAGTTTGGCGGCGCCTTCGGGCTGGCCTATGAATTCCAGACCCGTATGAAGGAGTGTCATCGTCATAAGAAATATCTGGGCTACGGCATGGCTATTCAAAGTCATTTTGGGATAGATATGCGTGTAGAAGACAAATGCTTGTTGAGTGCTTGGTTCTTTTAGAGGCAAGTTTCTTCTTAATGGCTTTGTTTGGCTTGGTCTTGGCGGGTGTAGTGGCCTAGTTGTTGCCGATGATTGTATATGTGGTGGTGATATTTTCCTTATTTTTTTGTAGGATTTAATTTTAATAATGGCGTCTTTGCCTTCGCCTTTTAGGTTTAATACTTTAGTGTTTTCTTTTATGTTATGGTTTGTAATAACGGTGGTGGTTTCCCCATCTTCTAAATGGTTTGTTATACACCAGATCTAAATCTATGCGGTGTTTAAGTTCCGTTAGATATAAATTTAGACGGATTTAGTGGTGGCCTTTGTGCTATAGTTGTTAGCCTCTCAATCGATCCGGAGTTTCTATCGATTATAGAAGAATTGTTGAAAAGAGCCTTATGCATGCTCGATAGTGGTATGTCGAGGTGCTATCCCGTTTGGGTCTCAGACATCCGTTTTTCCCTTTTTGAGTCATCAGATTGTACCGATGGTACTGGTTTTCGTTGAGGGTTTTATCTCTGTAATGCGAGATCAGACACTATATTTGTAATTTCTATTTTGAATTGAATGAAATTTCCCCTTTCCAAAAAAAAAAAAAAAAAAAAAAGTAATGGATGAATTACTAAATCTTACCGTATGTGGATAAAAAGAATAGAATTTCAAAAGATTGCAATATCTAGAAGAACTTTTTTTTTTTTTTGACTAAATAAGAAATTTTATTATCAAGCCACTAAAGGGCAAGAGACAAACACCAGCAGAGGGACAAGCCTACAAAACAGAACCCGTAATAAGCTAACCGGCCAGCCACCGAACGGCTAGGGAACCACCATATGGACCTAAAGTCCACAAACCAACGGGACAACACGCAGGTAATTAGCCCACTCGGGGAAAGCCAAAGCGATCCCCTATCCAAAACATGGACAAAAACTCCTACAACAGGTGACGCGAATGCAAGATCTGCCCACCAAACAACACCTAGCCAAACAACAACTAAAACCCGATCAACAAAACCTAGATCAATACAAAAACCTACACGAGAGACCAGAGGGGAAACCTCCGCCCTTATTACAAATGAACACATAAAACAGACAAAAGAAAAAAACCCAGATCAATACAAAAACCTACACGAGAGACTAGAGGGGAAACCTCCACCCTTATTACAAACAAACACATAAAACAAACAAAAGAAAAAAAGGGGAACCACTGTAACCTTTGGCAAAGCCACTGATAAATGCACAAAAATGCACTTTTATTGTAAATAATTGTCAAATAAATTAAGTTTTAATTAAATATTTCTCATGAATTAATTTAAAATATTTTGTGTGGAAATTTTTAGTTTTAATTTAATTTAATTTGTTTTGTAGGGAAATAAGACATTTGGGTCAAAATTGCAAGCAAAATCAAATTTAAAACCCCAAAAAGAGAAGCCCATCAGCTAGCTGCCCAGCTCTACCCCACCATGTGTCGTTGTCTGCATGCCGCCCAGCCACGCGTGCCCTACCTGTCCTCACGCACACACGCGCTTGGCACGTACGGCCCTCTCCCTGAGCGAGTGACTTACACACGCGCGTCAGCCACTTTCTTCTCACATCCGCATGGACCCCATGGTGCAACTGCTTCTCCACTCAGTGTTTGCCACGTGTTTCAGTGGGCCCCAGATGTCGGCCACTTCTTCATTTCAGCCAATCTGTGTGCGACACCTATTCCATTTGCATGGGATTTTTTTTGTTGAAGGCCATCGTTTCTTGTTGTTGCTCTTCCTCTCTTTAGTATCAGTTTTTATTCTCACTTTAAGCTTGTAAATTCCATTTAATTGAAATTTATTTTCTTTTATTTTCTATTGTAGATTAACGTTTTTAGTTTTCTTGGCAACCCAAAACTCTATAAATTAGAGGTTTGCTAAAGGCTTAAGGTTAAATTTTAGTCTAAATATAGTCATATTTTCTCATACTTTCTTTGAGAGTTTTGTGAGAATGTTGAATATGAGTGGTTAGATTTTCTTTGGTGAGGCTAGAGATGATATTATATGTGTAGTGAATTTATTTAGGTTTTGATTCTCCAATGGTCTGTATGGTTTATACATTTGAGTAAATAGTTTTCTTTCATCTTATTTCTTTCTCATATCAATATATTTTGTTGTCAACTTTTATATAAATTTAGTCAAGCTTTTTTTTTTATGTGATTGTTGCATGATATGATATATTGATAGCATTATTTTATAAATAGTATTTTACTGCAATATTGCTTATGGTATATTGTCGCTTTTGGATTTCTTATAAGATATTTTTTGTTAATTCTTAATGTGATAATTTTATTTACTTAAATATATTTTAATTCGCAAGTTTTTCAAATCTTTATTTCGATTGATTGTTTGGGATGTGGAACTTTCAATTGAGTTATTTTATGAATTAAAATCCAAAATGGTAAACGAAACATATAGGGGATTCTCGATGTCATATTACTTTTGATTATTGAATTTTCTCCATTTTAAATTGCATTGTCTTTAAATTTGTTTCAAAATCACAAAAATACTTATTCCTTTTCTTTATTTAATTACTTATTTTTCTAATGCTTTTGTTCCGCTAATCTTTTATTATTTGTTTCTATCACCTCCTCGTGGATATGACCGCCCAATCCGTGCTACAATTGACCCGCTTTATTTCGACACAGTTTGGGCGTAAACAGCCACACCCATCAACGCTGAAGTAACCATCGGTGTGATCGGACCATCACGGAAAGAAGGCCAGCAACAAGGAGGAAAAACTAGCTGCACGTGAGGGACACATGCCACCCACAATGGGCAACGCAGGCCCACACACTGACCCAACCCCCCTCACCATCGCCCTACAGCCCAGCTCTCGTGGTATCCACGAGCCCTCGTGATAGACGCACCCGGATCTGAAGACGACGAACGACAACCAACTCTCCACGCTTGGCTTCGAAATAGCCCCGACCCACCCATTGATGGCATGAGTACGGTGTTGGAGGCCACGGCGAACTCCCCCGCGAGCGACGGAGGCCGGCAGGCCAGCGAAAGGCCCTACCACCGATCCTAGATCTCAAAAACCTCAATTTCTCTCAGAGCCTCTCTCTTTAAAAAATTAATCAGTTTTGTACGCAATATCTAGAAGATCTTAGTCCATCCCAAAGATATCAATATTTTATTTATTGAATTTTAATCGCGGGTTCACAAATATAATGACATGGGGCATTTCTCTCTTCATTTTTCATTTATTTCCTAAAATGAAGTAACAACTAACATTTTTTTTTGCTAGAGTAATATATAGCGTTTTTTCCACAATTTTGTTCATGATAAATGTTTGGTTATTAGTCGAACTCTATTAATGCAAGAGCTGACCTTAGACAAGGAACGCAATCCATTATACACATTAATAACATTTCTTTTACAACTTTTATTTTGTATCAAATATTTGATCTAGTAAAAAAAAACAAAAAAAAAAAAAAACTTTGGGATGAGAAAATGAAAGGATTTTGAAGTATTCTAATATGTATAGTTATTTTAATTGTACATAAAGAGAAAAGATGAGGAAAATGATTAAGAGAGGAATTTTAAATCTTTTAAACCACTTCAATTTTTTATTTTCCCTAAATCAGAGGGATTATTAAAAAGGATTTTATCGGCTTGGTTAATGAAGTCATTATACAAATAAAATTTTTCCTTTTCTTTCCCTTATATATCTAATCTTTATGGAAAACAAGAGATATTATGTTTGATTTCTTTTCTTCCTCACATACCAAACATCTTAAGGAATCTCTCCGTCTCTTTCCCTATATTTCTCCCACCTGGATTATCTACTACTCCTTTCTTATTTTTCTCCTTCCTTTTCCGTATCTAGTCAATAATTTGTGTGTATATAATAGAATAGCATAATTAGTTAAAAGTTTGTTTATCACTTGAGGGATTGAAGCCTAAAAATGCTTGAACAAATAGATATTTTTGCAACTCAAGAAATTGTCAAATGTCAAAAGTACCCTCACATGTTATGTTGTTTTATGAAAAGCCAAAACTCTAGAGATTTTTAAATGGAAACGTAAAATTAGACAATTTTTATTAGGAAAACATAAGCCTTTTTGTCCTTTTTAGGAAATTTTTTTTGTCTTTTTTATTTCTTCCATTTTCCCTTTTTGTTCTTCGACCTATAAATCCAAATATAATCTTCTTTATTGTTTCCTCGCATTTATTTTGTTTTTTGAAGCCAAAACTCTACAGAGTTTTAAATGGAAACATAAAATTCGAATTTATTAGGCAAACATAAGCCTTTTTGTCCTTATTAGGAATTTTTTTGTGTCTTTTTTATTTTTTCCATTTTCCCTATTTGTTCTACGACCTATAAATCCAAGTATATAATTTTTTTTATTAGTTTTCCAAAAAAGCATATATTATCATTTAAATGAAAAAAAAAGTATTTACAGGTATAGGCTAGTGGTAACTTCACATCTGACTCCATTACGACGTGCATAATTTGAATCCCCCACCCCCAAACTAAAAATAAAAAGCACATTTTCTTCTCGTTTTTAGTTTTACTATTGAGTAGGTCTGTCTATATACAAATTAACCGTAACTTTATGTTATACGTTTCCATTGTTTTTGTTTTTCCTGAATTATACGTTTCTATTGTTTAGAACTTTTATATACTTTCTTGTTTCATATCCACTTATTAAAGGAAGAAAATTATCATTTAATCACTAATTAAAATCTGCCAACAATTAAGGTAAGAGATAATACAGAAAATCATATTTGCTAAAACAATCTTTTATCCTATATATATTGGAGGAATTGAGCAGATCTCTTGCCCATTTGGTCTTATATATAAAGAAACTATGTATTGTATATAAATATAAAGATGTATTCTATATAAAGATATATTTTTATAAATATAAAGATATATTTATTAGATACATAAAAGAGATCTAAAACACAACACAATAACAAGAAGCAAGAAAGAAAATGGCTCTAGTAAGGTACTTGTTATTTTCTTTTGGAAGAGCTTTTCTGCTAATCATGTTCTTGTTGTTCATGGTTTGGTCCGTAGCCGAGGCTAAAGGTAAACCCAAGGTTTTCAATGTGATGAAATATGGTGCTACTGCAAACGGCCAAACAGATGATAGCAAGGTAACATTTCGCCTGCTCGCAATATTTTTCTTTTTAAATTTTGTATTTTCTACCACATAATCAATGGCGGAGCCTGCTCATAGTCAAGCGGACGGACACTTACTCCCACTCAACTTTTAAAATTTCAATTTTTTACACTTTAAGTTTTAAAAAATAATTTCTGTGAGAAAAACTTAATTGTGCCCTCAATAATATATATATCTTCTTTTTTTCCAGTTCATTCTCACTGGCATAATATTTGATTCCGTCACTGCACATATATAACGTTTTTGTAATGGTGTTTTTTAATTATTTTGCGGATTTTTTTAGGCTTTTTTGACAGCTTGGAGTGAAGCATGTGAATGGGAGGGAAGGGCTAGGATTTTGATACCGCGGGGATCGTACATGTTGTACCCGGTGGAGTTCATGGGTCCTTGTAAAGGTCATACGACCGTTGTTATTAGAGGCACTCTAAACGCTCCGAGCGAGGCGCAAGCATTATTTTTCAACACGAAATGGATAGGCTTTCGATACATCGATGGATTGAATGTCGGAGGAGGCGGCACGTTTAACGGCCAAGGAGTGGCGTCTTGGCCACATAATGACTGTATCATGAACACTAATTGTCAACCTCTTCCAACTGTGAGTTATTTTCCTTCATCCATAAAATCCTAGTAGACAGGAAAATTTGATTAACAAGCATAATATACATAATATATTGTTGCCTTCAATTCATTGATTTGGGATCTGAAGTTGCTTTTGAAAAATATGGCTTCCGATAAGTGCTTCTCCTACCATAAGGTATGTTTGGTAGAAATGCAAATTGTTCATTCTATAGATGTTAAATAAATTTTTCATTATGTGATGTTAGCTTTCAATATATCTTTTATGGTTAAAAAGCCTTTTACAAATGATATTTTCAAAGAAATGCATTTTATTGGAAAAACATTGAGGGAGTTTTTAACGAGACATAATTGAGTTTGAGATATAGTAGAGTATAGATTCTTAAAGCAGGTACCATGCGCTTGAATTCCCTCATGTAAGTTATCTTCTCTTTTAGTTTATTTGGGGGGGGGGGGGGGGGGGGGGGGGGGGAAGGAAAAACGTTGTGGAAAACAAAATGGAACAAAACAAAACAAGACAAATTTTCACTTGATTATTGCTAAGTTACATAAAAGAACTTCAAAATAGTTAAAATCAACCCCACAAAAATAGTGAACGGGCAAAGTTTTTCCTTTCCTCTCTTTCCATACTAGAGAGGATCATCATATGATGGGGCGTATGGACTAGCAATTCTTATTACCAATTTCACAAATGAGTTTGAATTCACAATACATACATAAAGTTTAAATTTTTATAAGAGAAAACACTGTAGGAAAAATAATAATAATAATAATGGGTTCACATCCATCTATCAAATGGATTATAGTTTTCTTTTTCCTTTCCTTGCCTAATCCCTTATTTTCTAGGTTTTCATGGATAAAGAGAGGTTGGACGTGAAACTAACAGATTTTATTAACCTAATGATCTGAAAACTTTCTTCTCCGTCTATTCACAATGCAGTCTGTGAATATCGATTTCGTCAAGAATGCGAGGATCCACCACTTGAAATCGATCGACAGCAAAACACACACTTCGCCGTCTTCCGCTGCGAAAACCTAAACTTCACCAAGGTCCGCATTCTAGCCCCGGCCAACAGCCCTAACACGGACGGGATCAAGATCGGGGGGTCTCAAAACGTGGGGATCACACGTTCCACAATCGGAACAGGCGATGACTGCGTGGCGGTCCTCCCCGGTAGCTCCGACATTCGCATATCCGAGGTCGTGTGTGGACCCGGACACGGCATTAGTGTCGGGAGCCTGGGAAAGTACAAGGGCGAAGAGGACGTAAGGAGAGTAGTAGTGAGGAATTCTACTCTGAGGGGAACTAGTAATGGACTGAGAATCAAGACTTGGGCTTCTGCTTTTGCAAGTGAAGCTTCTGATTTTCTGTTTGAAGATATTGAGATGGACAATGTTCGTAATCCCATCACCATTGATCAGAATTATTGCCCTCATGGTTCTTGTAACCCACAGGTATGTACTTATAATTTTATTGGAACTGTTTTTAAAATTGTGTTTGGTTATTTTATATTATTTTTAAATTGTCCGAGTATTAAAAAAAAAATAAAATGAAATGGTGCTTTTTATGTTTTTGAAAAACATTAATGGGGTAATCTTTAATAAAGGAATAGGAATATTAAGATTATCATGTTTGTTATGAGGTTATTTTATTTTTAAATACATGAGAATCTAAAATCCATGGGTTTCAGATACCCTTATAAAGGGGTAATCTGAAACCCACCTCCCCCCTTAGGTTTCAGATTACCCATTATTTAAATATCATGGTAATCTTAAAATTCTACACAATAATCTAATATTCTTGAGAATCTTACTAAAATTGTCTACATACAAACCAAACACTATAATCTAATATTCCTAGGAATTTGATTACTTTAAAAAGATTGTCAGGTATCTGATTATATTTGATTACCTTCAACCAAACACTCCAGCTTATTCTCATCTGTATTTATAAATTTTAGAGTTATTTCTACTTTAACATCTAATTTTTAATATTTCCATTTTGTATTTTAAATTTTGAATTAGTCACATTTAATCCTTATGTTAGAAATTTAGTTAAAAATATAGATGGAGAAAGAGGATTAAGTGTGATTATGTAGTCTTTTCCTTTTGTTTTTAACAAAATTATAACAGAAGACGTTTTATGAGACTACTTTTCCTTTTTTCCCCCCCTGTTTTTTAACCAAATTTCTAATTTAAAAAAAAAAGTTAAGTTAGGCTAATTCAAAACTCACGGGATAACGTAAGAGTTTTTAAAATGCAAGAACAAAGTGTAAATGACCGTAAAATTTAACTGGTACGTATGAATCAATCTAAAATAGTATGTGTAGAAGAGCTTTTAATTAGACGGTTAGATTATTTACAAACTTCTTTTAAAAAAATCATCGTATTCTTGTAAAGTTTTGAATCTAAAAGCAAAGAAGAAACTAGGAGGAAGTGGGGTCCCCATAATACGAGTCCTAGGCTCACTTTTTTCTCATATCCTGATTCATTCAGAAACATGCTTAACGTTCTCTGTGGTTAAAAGTATTAGGCTTCTCGTGCACAATTTCAATCTAATTATTTTTAATGTTGTAGTGAAAAGTAAAACATAATTTCGTAACTTGTTGTGTACTTTTGAACTCCACTGCACAGGCTTCTTCTCATGTGCAAATCAGTAACGTGAAGTACAAGAACATCTGGGGAACTTCATGCTCAAAGATCGCCGTCAATCTGCATTGCAGCGAAAGCGCGCCATGCAAGGGAATAGTACTCGGGAACATCAATTTAGCTCACCACCGCGATCAGTAGGAATTGCAAGTTCATCTTGTTCTCATGCCAATGGCGTCTCTTACGGCCAACAAAACCCGTCATCATGCCTATAGCCCTGCTCTCTTTTCAGCATCAACTATGAAAGAACTCGTGTAATAAGTTGAAAGATTATATTAGGATTGTTATTTGTATTTTCATTACACATCATTCTCAAAATAAATAGGGTGGACACAACTCATCATCAGTGGATAATTTTCTTTTACTTTGTAGATGAGTCAGTGACGAAACTAAAATTTTAGTAAGACTTGAGTATTGCGTTAAATTATCAAAACTATGAAATAAATAAATTCTGTTACTTTTGTTTCTTTATTTGTTTACTCATCCGTTCTTTTCTTCTTCTATATATGTAAACTTAAGTAGTATTGTGTTTAAAAAAAAAAAAAAAAATCAAGTAGTTGTATCCTATTTTTTGCGTATTTGAGTTTTTAAATTTGAAATAAAGGATAGAGTATAAAAATAAAATAATATAATTGGGTGTACTTAAAAAGTAAAAATTAAGGGTGTAAGTTAGAATTTTTAAAATATTTCGTGCAAAAGTTAGAAATTATATAATTTAAAGGGGGCTGCAAAATAAAACTCTTGCTATTGATTTGGAGAGTTGGGGATGCTTCTTTAAAATTTGAATTGTGGATTAAAATAGGGGTGAATCAGACTTGGTTTTTACTGGTTTTCCCGAATCGAATCAAATTAAACCTAACAGAACCGATATTAGAGACCGTCCACGCTTGTTGCTGCAACCAAGTAAAATGTTTGTTGGCTGATCTAGGTTAGGCAAGGACCGAATAAATGTTATTAAAGTTATTCTCATCCTTTTTGGGATTCTGGCTAACTTTACAGGTTGGGACCAAGAAAGGAATACTACTCAATAAGAGTCACCAAAATCCGAATCTTGAACCCAAAAACACTTTGAACAAAGCTATACAACTTAATGGTGCTAATTAAAAGCACCTATTTAGCACCACCAAGCTAGATGCCTCTCCACACATGATGTTCATCTCCTCGCAAGCTCGCAAATGGAGCAAGGCATGACAACTAAGATGGGTAGAGTCGTTGGGAACGTACAATTGGCAAGCTCGCAAATGGAGCCAGGCATGACAACAGAGATGGGTAGTCATCGGGAACATAATATTGTTGATCCCACAATTACTTGTGGAAAAATATAATTGACGAGCTCGCAAATGGAGCGAGGCATGACAATAGAGACGGGTATAGTCGTAGGGAACGTAAGAGTGTCGATCCCATGATTACCTGTGAAAACATTCCATTGGCGAGCTTGCAGATGAAGTGAGGCATGACAACAGTGACAGGTAGAGTCACCGGGAGCATAACGGTGTCAATTCTACTATTACTTGTGAAAACATACAATTGGCGAGCTTGCAAAATGGAGTGAGGCATGACAACGGTTAAGGGTAGAGTAGTCGGGACTCACGACAAATGCAATGCAGTGAGAGCAGAGATGACGAAAAGAACATTAAGTTACACTTGTCCCACATGCATCATGAGAAATATAAACAGAAGAGAACTAAAACGAAAAAATACCTCAATCCTTGGTGCAAAATCTATCCAACAACCAGAATGATGATTAAAGCTTTTTCAGTGTGTGTACACAAGCATGATGAATGATATTCTCAACATACCGAGACCAGTTGCGTAAACGATCCATATCGCCAAAACACGGCATTAAGTAACGGTGAAATACTTAAAAAGATCGAAACCATCATGTAAAAACTTCAAATTTCTGAAGCAGGTCCCGATGTGTAGAGTAACAGAACAACAATTGTGGCTACATAAAGAGATCGACGTACTGAGAAAGAAAGGTTTCATCCACCACTAAAACCCAAGAAATTTTCTCCAATTGGGAAGCGGACAGCGTTCCATCCACCAATCCGTACATAGTGGACCATAGCTAATGCAACACTGGCCGAGCAACTCGAGACCGCACTGGTGTCTTCGAGGGACTTACCCTATAAAATTAAGAAATATGGATAAGAAACAAGCAATGTTATGTCAAAGACCTAGAAGATAAACTCGTTCAGTTTGCACCTTATAGGTTGAGTCCCCAATGCCATTCCACTACAATTCAGTGCAACAATAGCGCTTTCGGCCTGCTCATCAAAATAAAGAAGCAGTAAGAAACAAAAATGCTTCATCAATTAAAATGAAATACATATTCATGCATGTTATAAATATATTTTTTCGAGTAAAGACATTGGATCCACCATTTTCCTCAAGCTTCATCTTGGTAATCTGTTTCTTTTCTTACATGAAGCAATGTACCAAATTATTGGAAATAGAGCACGATTTTTCTATGAATACAAGATATCCAAAGAAATGGATCTTTTATTCTCAGTTTTATGGGATTAGAACATTCATGCTTTATCCATTTAAAGCAACTGCTGATAAGAGCCGAATGCCAGAATGCAATCGGAAAACAGCTAAAGAAAGTAGGAAATGATGTAAATAAGACAGAAGCCGGGAACCAGGTCTTTCACGCGTCATCGACATGGCATAATAAAGTTTTAACAATGCGATCTTGCAGTAGCTTGAATTCTGCGAGCATAAACTTACCATGGCAAATTCAACAAAAGCTATACGAGTTGAATGCACATGATCCCCCAAAAGCCTTATACGAGTAACCTGAGAATGAAAAACAATTACTAAATCAGAAGTCTGAAAAATAAAAATCCTTGAACAAAATGCTTTCGAAAAATGCCTACCTCACCGCAAGCTGTTTCAAAGAAAGTCTTGACTTCAGTTTGAGACACCTGCAATTACAGAAATATCGTTTTACGCTGAAGGTGTTGATTGCAGTTAAATGTGTCAACTACAACAGCCAGTCTAACAGGACACCTTAAGACAATAATGCAAAGGGAATAAGGCAAACATATTGTTATGGAGAAAAAGGAAAAACAGATTGGCTACCTTCTTATCGATATTTGTGCAGTACACCGTCCTTGTACACATTTCCCGTTCATCATCTGACTGCATTTTGTCACACACCATAATATCTATTACATAAATGCTCTACAGAGTACATCCCAAGAAAATGTGGTCGTTCGGTTAAAAACAGAATAAAGATACAGTGCAAGAGCTGTGCAGAAATAAAATTGCAAATGAGAAACAAGGATACAAGATTCATACCCTAGGAAGGAATGTAGGATTCACAGGAAGGATTGCCGTTTTCGAAGGTAAGACCCTAACCGGGTAGTATCCTAGCACAGTCCCACCAAGAGCTAGAGCTGCTCTTGCACCGTCTGTTTGCAAAAAAAAATAAAAATAAAAAAAAAATAAATAAATAAATAAAAAAATAAAAAAAATTCGAACTTAAAGAAAGAGATGCAGGAATTCAACAGCTTTCACGTATTATTTTGATTGGATATGGAACGGGAAAAAAAAAAACTGAACTTACGCTCATCGGCAAACTCCACAAATGCAAAACGGAGTACCGAATGCGGATCACCACAAACTCGGCAATCAACAACCTTCAAATATGAGAATCGCAACATAACTTTAATTAAAATTGTGGCAGATATTATGCCATCTGAGTCTAAGAGAACTTTCCAGTAAAAGTAACCACATCTAGAATTACTATACCTACTTCAGGAAAAGCATATTCATTGGAGACAGACAAAGGCATATTGAAAATGTTCGTAGTTAAAAGAAAGTCAAAGATATATCCCCAGAACATGAGTTATAATCCAGGTATATCTATGCCAGTGAGTCCACAAAATATTGCTCTGGATAATTCGTAACCGATCAAAGAACAGGAACAAATACGTCCCTTTTCATGATAAGAATGCAAGAAAAATATAAGAAAAAGAGTAAAAGGAAACCCGAACACTGAAAACAATATATAACAAAACAGAAGAGAAAGGTGCCACGCCCACCAAAAAAAATCTGCCCAAAGAACATGCATAAAAGATAAACGTATCATAAATTGAGCTGAAGTGGTGTAGAGACAACATTTTAACCGAGACGAGTAGACAACCACCTTAGGCCATGCTAGGTTCTAAGAATTAAAACTGCCTCGTAAAGTATGCCAAGAACACTCAGCTTGTCTAGCGATGGAATAGTTTTAACAAGTTATTGCATAACAACCTTTCGGGAAAGCAATTCCTACCAAGATGAAAACTATACCCCTGGTGAACCAAGTGGTAAAGAAGGGTCATAATTTAGATCCTTTTTCATCAGGTTCGTGCATCCAAAGCAAAGCGTTATCTTTGGAAAGTTGCAGTGATTCCCACTAAGTGTAAGGGTGGTTGCATGGTTGCCATCAGATCGACACCAACTGATTGATTTTCAGGTTTAAACTACCATTAACTAATGAGAGAAGACAACATCTCTAAAGATATACGAGCATAGCACAATATATTAAGCAGAAGAAGAAACGGGTTACTGATGTCAAGTTCATTTGTGAATAATCCTAATTCCAATCTGAGAATTTAAGGAGTTATATGCAGTGAATTGGATAAGACTGATCACTTTAACATGCATCATCATGTTGATGTAAATACTGATTTTCAAAATTCTTTACTGAATTATAAGCATGCGAGAAAATCTGGAAACAGTATGTGGTGAAAATGATATGAATGACTAGATACAGGAACACACAAATATGCTCCAGGAAGGCGAACTAATGCAGACTGGAAATCAGATCTAAGAAAAAAGGAATGGCCTATTATACCGATATCGACAAGCAGTCATGGTTAAAACGTATATGCATTCCAAGGAGCCACCCAATGAAGCCAACAAGTATATGAGCAATTTGATAGAGCAAAATCTTTTAAAGACATGGAATCAAGGGAGAGTAAAAACAAAATATGCAATTCTGTGGGCTGAGTTTGGGATTGGTGTGTTCTTAAAAGCTGTTCTACTTTTACTTGATGTAAACGGAGAAGTAGGAGCAGAAAGCAAAAGTCTAAAATCCTAGCTTCACCAAATAACTGATTGTAGAAGTGCATTGGTGTATGTACAAAGTGCTTTTGGACACCTTTACCAAACACACTAACTCGCATTGTGTTACATGCAAAGGACGTTTAGGACCTACAAAAGCATTACCAAACTGGCCCAAGCCACAAAGTCATCCAAGTTCAAAGCATAGACCATCTCAAACCCGTAACTCTATTTTAGAGTTGCTTTTGCACTAAAATGGTGCAATTTTAACTTCAAATCTAAAGTTCATCTCCAACCCATTTTCTTTAAATGTTACTTTAAACCAAATATTAATAAAAATAATAGAGATAGTGCAAAAGAGCTATCTCTACAGTGCTGCACCATATTTGCATAGCACTGTTCACAACTCTAATCTGGAGTTGCGTTATGTAAGCCCAGCTACTGCTTCAGACCATCTCCGATCGGACTTCAATTTGGAGTAGAAGCAGCCCAACTACATAACGCAACTCTAATTTGGAGTTACGACAGTGTTGCACCACTGTAGAAATAATGTTTGCGCTATCTGTCTTTTATTAATATTTTTTGGTTTAGAGAAAAAAAAAAGTTGTAAATGTAATAAAAGGAATATAAAATGAATATTCCTTTAATTCCTTTTAGAGAAACATTTGAAGTAAATGGGTTGGAGATGAACTTTAACTTTGAAATTTAAGGTACAACATTTTTGGTGCAAAAGCAACCCTAAATTAGAGATATGGTTTGGAGATGGTCACAATTTGGAGTTAAACTCCAAATTCAAGTCTGGTTGGAGATGCTCTTAGAAATCTAGTTCAAAACATCTCTTCATAAAGGTCCAACTAACAAGAAGTTGATAGCACATTGCTTACGAATTTAAAGTGCCAAATAAACAGAAAAGGTTATAAAGCAAAGAATTTAACTTACTTGTCCGCAAGTGCTGAATAAGGCAGCAAGCCGCTCTTCGGTGACCTAATTCAAAAAAACAGTTCCTCAAAACTCTCATTAGTTTCAAATAGGGAAAGAATTTATAGAATCTGCATGTGTATGTCTATTCCTATAAATTCAAGGGAAAAAAAAATGCATATCTAAATTCAATTACCTGCTGATCAATATCAGAAACATAAACTGTTCGTCGAACACTGTTTTCTCGCTGAGCTCTAAAGTTTCTTCCATTTAACCTTCTTCTCCCCTGATTAAAATTGTTTCTTCTCTGTATATTATACTCATAAGAATGAAAAAAATTAGCACATACAATCAAGAGGGAAAAACAAAAGGCAATATTATTAAATGTTGTTCAGAAAACTTTTTTCTTTTTTTAAGGCAAAAAGTTGTCGATATTTTTACCAAGTAAAACACAAGCTAACTCTTTATCAACAATTCTCTATTTTCTATTTCTCAACCAAAAGAAGTTGTCTCTTTCACAAGCTAGTTCATAAATTATTATCTTCAATTGCGTACAAATAATTCGAAAAAAAAAAGAAGAGAGCTAATATGTCTAAGATATAGCTATAAAATCTTCCGAGCACAATTCTGGAATTTACACAAAAGAAAAAAAAAAATCAAAATCAAATCAGAAATGAAAGGCTAAAAACCAGTGCTCATCATAGCTTATACATTTTACCGATCATGAATAAAGAAAACAAATTGAAATCACAAGAAAAGAAAAGGTAAAGACCTGTAGTTGACAAAAGGATTCAAAGCTAAAATAGAAAAACAATGAAAAGAAAAAGGCTAATATGTCTACGATAAAAGCAAATTCAAATACCGTTTTTTTTTTTTTTTTTTCATTTATGGCATAATTACATACTAATTCTAATACAGAATTCAATCACTGAACCAACAACACAGTGAATTAATGAACAAAACGTGCAAAAAGACACCAAATTTACTGTCAACTCTAGCTAGTACAAAGCCATCATTAATTTCATACAATTCACATTTCATCAAAATCACAAAAACCCATTTCCAGAAAACGCATGAAAAAGTGCCCAATTCCCATTTCATCAAAAAATAAAAAATAAAAAAATAATAAAAATAAATGTTTTTGAGAAAAATCTGAAAATCCATTTCTCAATCAATTAAAGAGGTGAATTGAGAGAGAGAAAGATCAAAGAAATAGAATTATACCCTTCTGTTAATGGGGTCATTGTCGTTCACCGACAGCTTGTAATTGGCCTCGGAAGAATCGAATTGGTCAAAGGTTTTGATGTTGTTGTTGTTATTGAATTGCTTAGAAGAAGGGAAAAACTCTTTGGCTAAAGGATTGAGTTTGGTGAACATCTCAACTAGTTTCTGCACATTATTGAAGTTTTCCGATTCCGATTCCGATTCCGATTTCTTCACTTCTTCCGAGTTCATTGACTCGGTCTTCACTGCTGCTGCCTCACCGGAAATCTCTGGACCCGCAGCCATAGAATCCAACCTCCAACACCACCACCACCCCAAAGAAGAAGAAGAAGATTATACCCAAAAATTATAAATAAATAAATAAAAAGTTTGGATTTTTATTTTATTTTTTCACAAACAACCTCCGAGAATGCGGGTTTTTTGGGTTGAGAATTACACAAAAGCAGAGCAGAGAAAAACCCAGAAAAGGAAAGGAATTCTGGAGACTGAAAAATGGGGTTTGGGGGGAAAAAAAAAACAAATAAATAAATAAATGATCAGAGTTTGTAGAGAGAGAGAGAGAGAGAAAGAGAGAGAGTTGAAAAGTGTGTTGAGAGAAAGGGGACGTTAGAATGGGAGAGGAAAGAGAAAGACGAACTAACGTAAAGATGACTTAAGCCCAAAACTTCCTTCTTATTACTCTTTTTAGTTTCTCTCTCTATATGTATAGATATTTAATATAATAATCCAATATGGTTTCTCTCTCTACATACATATGTACATATATATATATATATATATATCTCTCTCTCTCTCTCTGCGTGTGCAGCGTGTAAAAATGGAGAGATGGTGTGGAGGGGTTTTGGATGGATTTGGATGTCATTCTCAACAGCCATTACACCCATTGTGGGGGTTTGTTGAGATTCTATTTTTCTATTTAATTTTCTATTTTTTTAAGATAAAATTACGGTAAAACCATTTATATATAACATATCCATAAAACTTATTTTTAAATCATTTAGATATAATCTAATAATTAAAATATTATTTATATACGGTAATTATCATATAGTTTTCGTTATAGTAGTATTTGATTAATAAATAAAAAATATTAAAAAAATCCAACCTCATTCCCCGAAACTGACGACTTCCCCACCAATGCTGGCGACTTCCCCGCTGACACCGGCAACGAACCCCCGCTCCCCCCCAATGCCAACTAGCCTAGTCCCCTCCCCCCCGCGAGCTCGAGCCCAGGCACCCCCACTCCCCCCAACCTTCCACCACTGGTGGATTTTTTAATACTTTTTTTTTATTTTTTAATTTATTAGTCAAATACTATTGTAAGGTAAATTATATAATAATTATCATACACAAGCAACATCTCAACGTTTGTTTATATCTGAATGGTTTAAAATGAACTATATCGATAGGGTATATAAAAAGGACTTTTTTGCAGTTTTATCCATTTTTTTATTAAAAAAAATTATTTTTCATATTATTGTCCTTGATTTATTTATTTATTATTTTTTTTTTCCAGAATTTGATTGATTTATCTTTTTATTTCCCTACTTATCATCGCTTTTCTAGATGACCAGCTTGTTAATGTTGATCAAATTTTCGGCCTTCCTCATCTTTTGATTTGTTGGGTTTCAATTTTCAATTATTTTTCTTCTTTTTTTTTTTTTTTCCCTACAAAAAAGAATAATAATTGGTTAGTCTTGTTCCCTATCTTTACTGTCTATTAAACAAAACATCGGAGCCTCTTAATTAAACGAAAAGGATTTAACTTAATTTTATTTGAATGGATTTGATTTACACAAACTATCATGAATTTAACGTTGCATAGCATTGGATTGGAGAAGACTTTATCGAATATCAAATCTGGGATATTGTAGGAGGAGATGAATAAAAGGTGGTAGGTTTCAATTGTTTCTTTTGTTAGCCTCCATTTGTTTGGTGTTACGGTTGGAGTTGATTGACTTTTTAAAAACTAGTTATAATTTTTATTGACTTTTCAAAAAAAAGACAAAATTGAGATGAAAAATTTAAGTTTGAGTTGGTTTACCAAACGTAGCATAAATCTAAATATTAATCTCATTCCTTATCTTTATTGTCAACTAAAAAGTACAGGAACCTCTCAATCAAACGAAAAGTATCTGACTTAATTTTATTTGAATGGATTTGATTTACGTAAACTAGCATGTATTTAACATCGCATAGCACCTAATTGGAAAATATTTTATTGAATATCAAATTTGGGATATTGTAGGAGGAGATGAGTAAAAGGTGGTAGGTTTCATTTGTTGCTTTTGTTTAATCTACTTATATTTTCATGTTAATACGCTAAATCTCGTTATTTGTAAATTAAAGTGTTCAATAAGCCATTAGACAATCCATACGTAACTCTTTTTTTGTTTATGTCGTTTATTTATTTTGAAATTTTATATATGTCTTTTAGATTAAATCCCCTTAACATCATGTCAAGATTAAATAATATAAAATTTAGTGACACTAATAGAAAATTCGATTCTCATTTACTTCTAATCCAGGAACGAAAAGAAAAATTAAAAATCCCCTATTTTTTTTAGCATATTGTTTCGCTTTATAAGGATTAACAACGTGCATTTCCTGCTCCAATACAAGGCTGTTTTTAATGGTGGTTGAAGTGAGAGGGTCAACTAGAGCCTTCACTTCAAACAAATTATGGATTCGAGTCCTATTCGTGGCAACAATTAAGGGTTAGACAGAGGGCGCAAAAACAAAACTAATCTTTATTATACATGATGTATTTGATGCATTATCTTCAATTCAAAATTTTTATCTCAATTTTTTTGAAAAATCAACAAAAATTATATATAATTTTTGAAAAATTAACTAACTTTAATTTAAAAAGTTAAACTAATCAACTAGATAGATAATATTATAGTAAAAAGTGAGTGGGCCCCTCAATCCACCGATTTCACAACTTGTATATTTTGCAGGACATGCATTACATATAGCAGGGTTTCGTTTTTTTATGCATAATAATAATAATAATAATAATATGATTTTTTTTTTCATTCATTAATATGCTCTGCATTTTTGTAACTTCTTTCCGCTCACTTGTGGGTGATAGAAATGAGAAGTTTTGTCATAGAAAGGCATGAACAAGTGGTGGGTCTAAAATGCTAGACGGCTTAAATCAAAAGTTGACAACACCAATGACGGAGTTAGGAACTTTGTGCGGTATATGTACTATAATTTTGGCACTTGGATTAACTTTGTAACCGTTTGATGCTTAAGTGTTCAAGTTAAAAATTTATCTCTATTGATAAATATTGTAGTTTTAATCGTTGTATTAACTTTTTAACTTTATAATCTGTAAACCGTCCATGTTAAAATTTACAATACAACACGCGTAACTACATCTAATTATAAATCAGACGATTAAAATTTAAACTAACAGTGAAAAATTTGACCAATAGCAAACTGTACATATTCTAATTTCCTTTTAAAAATGTTTCCAGAGACTTAAAGAAAAGAAAAACTGGGGGCCATATGTAGATTGTAGTAGTAATCAGCTGTGTAGCACTACTTCTATGAGTATGTTATTAACTTATTATTAGCTTATCTTTTTTAGGGTTGGTAAATTTGTGCAAAACATCTTAATTAATTTTGTTTTCTTTACTTCTTTTACTAAGCCTATGTTTCATGTTCGGGTTCATTTTGAACTTGACTGTATTTTATGGTTGTTTTTTTTTTTTCCTTTTCTTTTTTGGAAGAAAGTCAACAAAAATTATAATTAGTTTTGAAAAATCAATCAATTTTAACTTGAAAATTTCATTTCATTTAAAATTCAATCCGAACACCAGACGCAAGTTTTAAAATATTTTACATTAAACACTATTGTTCATCACTACTCATGATGTCTTGCTACAAATGTACACGAGTAAAAATAAACTATTACATGATCAAAAAATAAAAATGAAAAGTTAAATCTCGTTATTATAATTTTATGACAGTGTTACCAAATTTTGAGATGTGTGGCAATTGTACTACTCAAAATCATTGTTATTTAACATTTAAAATTTAGTTATGGTCAAAATCATTGTCGTAGCTTTGAATGTCATCCTCAAAACGAGTGACTTTTAATGGCTATATTTTTTCAGGCTAAAAAAGTATTCGTCAAACTGTCAAGAGTATATTATTGATTTTCTTAACTAAAGTGGCGAGATCAAATTTGACCACTTAAACTTGGATGTTCAAAAGTTTCTTTGATGAGAACTTTGAAGGGTTTTGAGAAAAAATATGGTAATGTACAATTTTTTACCTGTGAGATTTTTATTACGTTTCATTAAATTAACATGGTTTATTTAATTTAGTATGATTTTAGTTTGATTTGACGGTTAACAAATTGTATCTAATTTAATGTGTGGATTAGAACTTTATCTCATTAATAGAATATTTCTTAAGATAAATTCCATTTTTCCTCCTGAATTATATGCCTTGTTAGTCTTCTCCTATAATAATGGAAAAGTTTACGAATTTTCCCTCCTAATTAAATTTTTGACGATAATATATACATAACACTTATTAGAAGTATGAGTTGCGGATATTATATGTGAAATTCTTATAATTAAGTTAAAAAATATATGTATGGCTTATTGCCTTTTTTTTTCCCCTTCCATATCTCTCTCTTGTAGATAACTTCGTAGATTTACATTTAATAAGAGTAACAGGTGTCAAAAGTGCTGTCAATGTGTACCACTTCATAATTCTACACTTATGTCCCCAACTCATGCTTCTAATGAATGTTATGTGTATAATTAGTCAAAATTTTAATTGAGGGGAAAATACGTAAACTTTTCCAAAGTTCAGGGGGAAAATGTTGTAAATTAAAATTCATGAGATATTTTGTGACAATGTCTGAAATTCTTAGGGAAAAAGTGTAATTTATCATATTTCTTAATATACCACTATCACAAAAAAAAAAAAAAAAAAGAAAAAAAAAAAGGGTTTGATCTGATGGTTATATATGATTTAGTCTTATGATTAAAACCTATATCCCCCTGCTATCACAAAATTCTCTTTTTTTTTTAATTCAACAGAAAGAACAGTTAGAAAAGAAAAAAGATCATGAAAGTTCATCTTCATATGAAGGTCTAGAAATGAAATTAATTTAGTAGTAGAAAATATATATTAAAAACTCCAATCTGTGCATTTTTCTTTTAGGAAAACTTGTATTTGCTTTCATTTCTATAAAATCTAAAACCTAACATTAGTACATCAGGCCATAATCAACATGAGAGCATACAAAAATATAAATCAACTTTTGCACTTATTAAGGGCTATTTGTGTGTGTGATAATGGAAGCTCTCTATGTCACAAATTGAACCAACCGAGTCTTTCTTAACAAGTTTTTCGATTTGTGATTTAGGACTCGGTCCAAAATCGAACCAACTGAGCCTTTTATTATTATAATATTTTCAATTTTTACACATATTAAACTATATATAAATATTTTTGTATATTATTATTTAAAAAAAAAAAAAAAAAAAAAAACAGCACATGGGAGTGGGAGTGTGATGACGTTGTTAAACTTTAGACTATAAATTAGTTTCTTTTTTAGTTTAGTAATTTACTATGTGTAATGTTCAATGTCATTGAAATTTAGGACTTTGTTTCATGCTTAATCATTGAACTTTTTGGACCTTTTTCTTTGTCATAGCACTATCAAATAAAAAAATCCATTATCATTATATATTATGCTAATTAAAATAAAATTACTGTCCCAAAAAAACTGAAAAACTATTTAAAAATAATTATTAAAAAGAAGAAAAAAAACTCTGGTTACCCCCTGTATACCAGCCGGTGATCCCGTAAGCAAAACAGAACAAACCAACCTAAAAAATAGAATCTTGAATGGTCGGAAAACTGATCGAATCTTTCTTGCTTGACTCGATCACCAATTTCAGTTGTTGATAACCAATAAGTTCGGTTTGAAATTGAAACCGACACCAACGGTTTTAATCGACGTACACCCCGAGTCCAAACACCATGCAGAGTTACATGTGAAGTTGTGTGTCCACATTTTGACATCAACAAAGTATTTCAATTTAAGAATTATACCTTGATAATTCTATTTCCAATTACATCATATTGTATAAGCTATAAAACATCAAATTGAATTGCAATAATATAAAAATGAACTATATATAATAGTTAAGGAGGTGGCCTGTTTTTTTTTTTTTTTTTTTTTTTTTTTAACACCTACCTTAAAATAAGACCGACGGTATAAAAGTTAGAGACAATTTTGATTTAGTCAATTAATAATTAACTCTGAAAAATCATATATAGAGGCATGATCACCATCTCGCTCTATCTCCCCCCCTTTGATCCTGTTCAGGTTGAACGATCTCCGACCAGCAAGTTGCATATTCCAGCAAGTTGTTCCATGATCTAGAACAGGGAGTGAGAGAGAGAAATTGCTGCTAGACTTTCATGGGAGTGTCGCTGGCTTGGTGACTCAGCTAAATGAGGAGAAACTTGGGTTTTTAAGGGCAAACTGATCCTTTCTACTACTGTTTTTAATTTTTATATATATATATATATATTTTTGGTAAATTGTATGGTAGAGTGGTCTAGAGTAAGGACTATTAATTTTATATTAAAAATTAGAAGGCACTCCTAAAGTAGGTGTAATGACAGTAGCTTAAAAAATCTTCTCATGCTACATAACAAATAATATTGACTGTCTTATGAAATTAAGTCAATGTTAGATTGAAAGAAATAAGATAATTTAATTTTTCTTGTCAAGAAAATAAACAAATAAAAAGCAAAAAGTTTTTGTTCTGTTTTTATTGAATAAAGAATAAAATGATTGTTTTTTGATAGCTGATATTCATAAGGAAAAGAAATTGCCAACAATGAGAATCAAATATTTCTGTTTTCTGTTCAACTTATTACTTTCTTACCTTATGCTCTTTCTTAAATACATGTGTTATTTAAATCTTTTTTGTTATTATTTGGTGTAGTTAAAAACCCTCTCTTGCAGGATCAGCTTTAGACATTTGATAAAAAGCCAAGCACATATAATTCAATGATAAATACCATGCAACTTGAGTTAAAAAAATGCATGCCAGTGCAAAATTCTATGATTTCTTTTTCACGTCTTATGAAAGAATTTTGGATTATTTTCATCTACATCCTTTAAATTTTATGATTTTTTCTACTTTATCTCCCATGAATTTTGAAAACCTCCATTTTGCTTTCTGAACTTTGAATTTGACTATACTTTACCCTTTCTCTATCAAAATTTAGTAAGAAACAAACAACAAAAATAGAGGAATTAGTTTTACTATGCCCATTTTATTATGATTTCTGCTAAAAACAAACGGAAAAAGACTACATGACTGCACTAAATAACATTTTTTTCCATCTTTAATTAACTGAAATTCTAACAAAAGAGGTTAAATTGGGGGCAATTCAAAATTTATGGGGTTAAGTGAGAGTTTTCAAAATTTAAAGCGGGTATAGTAAAAGTGACCTTAAAATTTAAGTGTATAGATGAAAATAATCTAAGAATTTGTTGATGTCTTGTAATAAATTGTACACAAATGATAGAGATTTCAGCAAGCTAAAATGTAATAATATAAATGATAATTATTTTCATAATTAATTGGTAAAAAATACTAAAAGATTGATCTGGGACTTGAAAATTACATCTCATGTCTCTATTAAAACAAAATCTATCAAAAGAAAACCATGTTGTTAAGCTGTGGGTATTCTAATGTTGGGGCTCATATTGAATTACATCTCATGTCTCTATTAAAAAAAAAAACGGTTAATTTCAAAAATAACACCTGTGGGAAAAGTATTGTTAAAACTGGCATCACTTTTGTTTTCTTTCATTCCTTACACTGCCACGTCATCACCATCAATTAAGGTGGATGTAAAAAGTCAAAAAAGCCCTCAGGCAAGCCTAAACCTTATTTTTTTTCTCACTTTCCCGCCTAGCCCCCCACCCATTTTGAAACCCAAATCTTCATCTAATACCCTAACTTGATTTAAAACTATTTTCACTATTTTAGAGAGAGAAACTTCCATCTAGAGAGAGAAACTCTCACCGTCGGAAACAACTCCAAAAACCGCTCGGAAACTGTTGGAAACCACCATCAACGCCCTCTATAAAGCTTTTTCGAACTCTGTAATAGCTGTAGAATATCTAAAACCACCAAAAACCAGTTGAAATTTCTTGAGTCTCCCATATCCAAACCCAAGAATTTGGCGGAGAAAAACATTACTCCTGAAAAGAGAAATATTCAGCTCATGGCTTCAGTAGAGAAAAGGCCATCGGCGGAGAAAAATCCTCAAAAACCGGAACCAGAGAAAAAAAGAAGGGCGCCCGAGAAATGGTAGAAGAAAAATAAAAGGGAAATCTGTATTGCTAGTTGATTTTCTAAAGAAAAAAATTTGCATAAAAATTATAATATTTTTATTTTTATTTGATTTTGTGACATAAACTAAATGTTTGTTAGTTGGGTATTTGGATTTTGAGAGGAAATTTAGTGTATTGGTTTATATAAATTTTTATACTATATTAAATATTATTATTGTTGGTGTCATTTTTAGGGGTTGATCATTTATATAATGACCGGGTGGTAAAGGTCATTCATGTTATGACCACTCAATCAGAACAGTTATGACCTATGTCTAAAAATATTTTTTTTTAAAATCTAACATTTTTTGCCATTTTCCAGTAAAGGTAATTTCTATTATGACCACCCGGTCATAACAGTTATGACCTCTGTTTAAAAAAAATTTAAAAAAATCTAACATTTTTGGCCATTTTTCAGTAAAGGTCATTCGTGTTATGACCTATGTCTAAAAAAAATTAAAAAAAAATTCTACAATTTTGGCTATTTTCAGTAAAGGTCATTCATGTTATGACGACCCGGTCATCACAGTTATGACCTAAGTCTAAAAAAAAAAATTTTAAAAAATCTAACATTTTTGACCATTTTCCAGTAAAGGTCATTCCTGTTATGATCACCCTGTTACCCGGTCATAACAGTTACGACCTATGTCTAAATTTTTTTTTTATAAAAAATTTAACATTTTTGGCCATTTTCCAGTAAACGTCATTCATGTTATGATCACCCGGTCATAACAGTTATGATTACCCTATCATAACAGTTATGACCTATGTCTAAAAAAATTATAAAAAAATCTAACATTTTTGGTCATTTTCCAGTAAATGTCATTCTTGTTATGACCTATGTCTAAATTTTTTTTTTTTATTTTTAAAATTGTAACATTTTTTGCTATTTTCCAGTAAATGTCATTCCTGTTATGACCACCTGGTCATAACAAGTTATGATCTATGTCTTAAAAAAAATTTTAAAAAAAAATCTAATATTTTTGGTCATTTTCCAGTAAAGGTCATTCCTGTTATGACCTATGTCTAAAAACTTTTTTAAAAAAATCTAACAATTTTGGCCATTTTCCAGTAAAGGTCATTCATGTTATGACCTATGTCTAAATTTAAAAAAAAAAAAAAAAAATCTAACATTTTGACAATTTTCCAGTAAAGGTCATTCATGTTATGACCTATGTCTAAATTTTTTTTTTTTTAAAAAAATCTGACATTTTTGGTCATTTTCCAGTAAAGGTCATTCATGTTATGACCTATGTCTAAATTTTTTTTTTTATAAAAAAAATCTGACATTTTTGGCCATTTTCCAGTAAAGGTCATTCATGTTTTTGGCCATTTTCCAGTAAAGGTAATTCATGTTATGACCACCCGGTCATAACAGTTATGACCTATGTCTAAAAAAAAAAAAATTTTAAAAAATATAACATTTTTTGTCATTTTCCAGTAAAGGTCATACCTGTTATGACCACCCTGTTAACCGGTCATAACAGTTATGACCTATATCTAAATTTTTTTTTTTTAAATCTAACATTTTTGGCCATTTTCCAGTAAAGGTCATTCATGTTATGACCACCCAAGTTATGATCACCCGGTCATAACAGTTATGACCTATTTCTAAAAAAATTATAAAAAAATTTAACATTTTTGGTCATTTTCCAGTAAAGGTCATTCTTGTTATGACATATGTCTAAATATTTTTTATAAAAAAATTGTAACATTTTTTGCTATTTTCCAGTAAAGGTTATTTCTGTTATGACTACCCGGTCATAACCGTTATGATCTATGTCTTAAAAAAAATTAAAAAAAAAAATCTAACATTTTTGGCCATTTTCCAATAAAAGTCATTCCTGTTATGATCACCTTCGATTCTTGCCTTGGCAGAGTAGATGACTTCCCTTGCTGAATAGAAGAGGAAGCTTCTGCCCCTCTTCCTTCTTTTGAGTCTACGCGCTTCTGCTTAGTACCCGGTCATAACAGTTATGACCTATGTCTAAATTTTTTTTTTTTTAAATCAAACATTTTTGGCTATTTTCCAGTAAAGGTCATTCATGTTATAACCACCTGGTCATAACAGTTATGATCACCCGGTCATAACAGTTATGACCTATGTCTAAAAAAAATTAAAAAAAATATATAACATTTTTGGTCATTTTCCAGTAAAGGTCATTCTTGTTATGACTTATGTCTAAATTTTTTTTTTATAAATAAATTGTTACATTTTTTGCTATTTTCCAGTAAAGGTCATTCCTGTTATGACCAACCGGTCATAACAGTTATGATCTATGTCTTAAAAAAAATTTAAAAACAAATCTAATATTTTTGGTCATTTTCCAGTAAAGGTCATTCCTGCTATGACCTATGTCTAAAAAAAATTTAAAAAAAATCTAACAATTTTGGCCATTTTCCAGTAAAGGTCATTCATGTTATGACCTATGTCTAAATTTTTTTTTTTATTTAAAAAATCTAACATTTTTGGCCATTTTCCAGTAAAGGTCATTCCTGTTATGACCACCCGGTGATAACAGTTATGACCTATGTCTAAAAAAAAAAAATTTAAAAAAATCTAACATTTTTGGTCATTTTCCAGTAAAGGTCATTCCTGTTATGACCACCCTGTTACCCAATCATAAGAGTTATGACCTATCTAATTTTTTTTTTTTTTTTTAAATCTAACATTTTTGGCCATTTTCCAGTAAAGGTCATTCATGTTATGACCACCCGGTCATAACAATTATGACCTATGTCTAAAAAAATTAAAAAAAAATTAAACATTTTTTGTCATTTTCCAGTAAAGGTCATTCTTGTTATGACCTATGTCTAAATTTTTTTTTTTTTATAAAAAAATTGTAACATTTTTTGCTATTTTCCAGTAAAGATTATTTCTGTTATGACTACACGGTCATAACCGTTATGATCTATGTCTTAAAAAAAATTAAAAAAAAATCTAACATTTTTGGCCATTTTTCAATAAAAGTCATTCCTGTTATGATCACTCTGTTACCCGGTCATAACAATTATGACCTATGTCTAAATTTTTTTTTATTTTTAAAATCAAACATTTTTGGCTATTTTCCAGTAAAGGTCATTCATGTTATAACCACCTGGTCATAACAGTTATTATCACCCGGTCATAACAGTTATGACCTATGTCTAAAAAAAATTAAAAAAAATCTAACATTTTTTGTCATTTTCCAGTATAAGTCATTCTTGTTATGACTTATGTCTAAATTTTTTTTTTAAAAATAAATTGTTACATTTTTTGCTATTTTCCAGAAAAGGTCATTCCTGTTATAACCAACCGGTCATAACAGTTATGATCTATGTCTTAAAAAAAATTTAAAAACAAATCTAATATTTTTGGTCATTTTCCAGTAAAGGTCATTCCTGCTATGACCTATGTCTAAAAAAAATTTTAAAAAAATCTAACAATTTTGGCCATTTTCCAGTAAAGGTCATTCATGTTATGACCTATGTCTAAAATTTTTTTTTATTTAAAACATCTAACATTTTTGGCCATTTTCCAGTAAAGGTCATTCCTGTTATGACCACCCGGTGATAACAGTTATGACCTATGTCTAAAAAAAAAAAATTTAAAAAATCTAACATTTTAGTCATTTTCCAGTAAAGGTCATTCCTGTTATGACCACCCTGTTACCCAATCATAAGAGTTATGACCTATCTAATTTTTTTTTTTTTAAATCTAACATTTTTGGCCATTTTCCAGTAAAGGTCATTCATGTTATGACCACCCGGTCATAACAATTATGACCTATGTCTAAAAAAAATTAAAAAAAAAATTAAACATTTTTTGTCATTTTCCAGTAAAGGTAATTCTTGTTATGACCTATGTCTAAATTTTTTTTTTTTATAAAAAAATTGTAACATTTTTTGCTATTTTTCAGTAAAGATTATTTCTGTTATGACTACACGGTCATAACCGTTATGATCTATGTCTTAAAAAAAATTAAAAAAAAATCTAACATTTTTGGCCATTTTCCAATAAAAGTCATTCCTGTTATGATCACTCTGTTACCCGGTCATAACAGTTATGACCTATGTCTAAATTTTTTTTTATTTTTAAAATCAAACATTTTTGGCTATTTTCCAGTAAAGGTCATTCATGTTATGACCACCTGGTCATAACAGTTATTATCACCCGGTCATAACAGTTATGACCTATGTCTAAAAAAAATTAAAAAAAAATCTAACATTTTTTGTCATTTTCCAGTAAAGGTCATTCTTGTTATGACTTATGTCTAAATTTTTTTTTAAAAATAAATTGTTACATTTTTTGCTATTTTTCAGAAAAGGTCATTCCTGTTATGACCAACCGGTCATAACAGTTATGATCTATGTCTTAAAAAAAATTTAAAAACAAATCTAATATTTTTGGTCATTTTCCAGTAAAGGTCATTCCTGCTATGACCTATGTCTAAAAAAATTTTAAAAAAATCTAACAATTTTGGCCATTTTCCAGTAAAGGTCATTCATGTTATGACCTATGTCTAAAATTTTTTTTTTATTTAAAAAATCTAACATTTTTGGCCATTTTCCAGTAAAGGTCATTCCTGTTATGACCACCCGGTGATAACAGTTATGACCTATGTCTAAAAAAAAAAATTTAAAAAAATCTAACATTTTTGGTCATTTTCCAGTAAAGGTCATTCCTGTTATGACCACCCTGTTACCCAATCATAAGAGTTATGACCTATCTAATTTTTTTTTTTTTAAATCTAACATTTTTGGCCATTTTCCAGTAAAGGTCATTCATGTTATGACCACCCGGTCATAACAATTATGACCTATGTCTAAAAAAAATTAAAAAAAATTAAATATTTTTTGTCATTTTCCAGTAAAGGTCATTCTTGTTATGACCTATGTCTAAATTTTTTTTTTTTATAAAAAATTGTAACATTTTTTGCTATTTTCCAGTAAAGATTATTTCTGTTATGACTACACGGTCATAACCGTTATGATCTATGTCTTAAAAAAAATTAAAAAAAAAATCTAACATTTTTGGCCATTTTCCAATAAAAGTCATTCCTGTTATGATCACTCTGTTACCCGGTCATAACAGTTATGACCTATGTCTAAATTTTTTTTATTTTTAAAATCAAACATTTTTGGCTATTTTCCAGTAAAGGTCATTCATGTTATTACCACCTGGTCATAACAGTTATTATCACCCGGTCATAACAGTTATGACCTATGTCTAAAAAAATTAAAAAAAAATCTAACATTTTTGGTCATTTTCCAGTAAAGGTCATTCTTGTTATGACTTATGTCTAAATTTTTTTTTTTAAATAAATTGTTACATTTTTTGCTATTTTCCAGTAAAGGTCATTCCTGTTATGACCAACCGGTCATAACAGTTATGATCTATGTCTTAAAAAAAATTTAAAAACAAATCTAATATTTTTGGCCATTTTCTAGTAAAGGTCATTCCTGCTATGACCTATGTCTAAAAAAAATTTTAAAAAAATCTAACAATTTTGGCCATTTTCCAGTAAAGGTCATTCATGTTATGACCTATGTCTAAATTTTTTTTATTTATTTAAAAAATCTAACATTTTTGGCAATTTTCCAGTAAAGGTCATTCCTGTTATGACCACCCGGTGATAACAGTTATGACCTATGTCTAAAAAAAAAAAAATTTAAAAAATCTAACATTTTTGGTCATTTTCCAGTAAAGGTCATTCCTGTTATGACCACCCTGTTACCTAATCATAAGAGTTATGACCTATCTAAATTTTTTTTTTTATTTAAATCTAACATTTTTGGCCATTTTCCAGTAAAGGTCATTCATGTTATGACCACCCGGTCATAACAATTATGACCTATGTCTAAAAAAATTAAAAAAATTTAAATATTTTTTGTCATTTTCCAGTAAAGGTCATTCTTGTTATGACCTATGTCTAAATTTTTTTTTAATAAAAAAATTGTAACATTTTTTGCTATTTTCCAGTAAAGGTCATTCCTGTTATGACTACCCGGTCATAACAGTTATGACCTATGTCTTTAAAAAAATTTAAAAAAAAAATCTAACATTTTTGGCCATTTTCCAGTAAAGGTCATTCCCGTTATGACCTATGTCAAAACTTTTTTTTAAAAAATCTAACAATTTTGGCCATTTTCCAGTAAAGGTAGATTTTTTGGCCATTTTCCAATAAAGGACATTCATGTTATGACCTGTGTCTAAAATTTTTTTTTTTAAAAAAAATTTAACATTTTTTGCCATTTTCCAGTAAAGGTCATTCCTGTTATGACCTATGTCTAAAATTTTTTTTTTTAAATCTAACATTTTTGGTAATTTTTGAGTAAAGGTCATTCATGTTATGCTCACCCGGTCATAACAGTTATGACCTATGTCTAAAAAAATTAAAAAAAAATTCTAACATTTTTGGCCATTCACACAAACAAAAATAAGGTTATTAAAAAAATTATCATCCGGTCATTATGTAAATGATCAATCCCTGTAAATGACACCAACAATAATAATATTTAATATAGTATAAAAATTTATATAAACCAATACACTAAATTTTCCTCTCAAAATCCAAATACCCAACTAACAAACATTTAATTTATGTCACAAAATCAAATAAAAATACAAATATTATAATTTTTATGCAAATTTATTTCTTCCAAAAAATTAACTAGCAATACAGAATATCCCCTTATTTTCTTTGACCATTTCTCGGGCACCCTTCTTTTTTTCTTTGGTTCCGGTTTTTGAGGATTTTTCTCCGCCGATGGCCTTTTCTCTACCGAAGCCATTAGCTGAACATTCCTTTTTCGGGAGTAATGTTTTTCTCCGCCAACTTCTTGGGTTGGATATTGGAGACTCAAGAAATTTCAACTAGTTTTGGGTGGTTTAGAATATTCTCCAATTATTACAGAGTTCGAAAAAGCTTTATAGAGGGTGTTGATGGTGGTTTCCGACAGTTTCCGAGCGGTTTTTGGATTGGTTTCTGACGGTGAGAGTTTCTCTCTCTAAAATAGTGAAAATAGTTTTAAATCAAGTTAGGTTATTATATGAAGATTTGGGTTTCAAAATAGGTGGGGGGCTAGGCGGGAAAGTGAGAAAAAAATAAAGTTTAGGCTTGCCTGAGGGCATTTTTGACTTTTTACATACATCTTAATTGATGGTGATGACGTGACAATGCTAGGAATGAAAGGAAACAAAAATGATGCCAGTTTTAATAATATTTTTCCCACAGGTGCTATTTTTGAAACTAACCAAAAAAAAAAATCTATCAAAAGAAAACCATGTTGTCAAGCTGTGGGTATTCTAATGTTGGGGCTCATATTGGTAATGTATGCTGTTTAACATTAGATTTAGATGAAATCACAACAAAATTAAAAAAAAATGCAGAATAAATTATTTCTGATATAAATATGATGACTAAAAACATAACCTTATTAATACATATTTTTTTTCAGATTCTATTATAGAATTCTCCTTATAAGCTATTATAAGATTTCATCGAACACTTATAAAAGTTAGCTTTTAGATTTAGAAAGTCAAAAACTGCTTTTAAAATTGTCCAAAGTTCTTCAAAATACCGTTTATTATAGTTATAGAATATTACCGTTCTATTATTAAGAATATTTATGACATTTTATTTTAGTAAAGATATTATTCATTTTGTGCGTCAACACTGTTCTCGTTATTTTTGTATGGTTGATTGCATGATTATAACAAGCAAATTAAAGCACTGTGATTATTTATTATTAAACCTTTAATTGTATGCCAACGTCCCTTAGATGGGTTGGTACGGTGCTCGTCATCCTCACTGAATGCTTAGGTTCAAGTCGTCACTATAATGTTAATTGGGGAATATGGGCAATCCATTTTGTGAGAGATCCATATATCACACGGATCCACCTCCCCGAAGTTATCTGGGCATACCAACCTCTACTTATTTCTAAACCATTAATTATATGCCAACGTCCCTTAAATGGGTTGGTAGGGCGCTCGCCCTCCTCGCTGAATGTCGTCACTACTACATTGTTTGGGACAATCCACTTCATGAGGGATCCATATATCACCCAGGGGCATCAACCTCTCCCAGGTTTTCTGGGCATACCAACCTTTACCCATATAACCTTTTTTTTTTTAATAAAAAATAACCTTTAATTGTATTTATATGTGTTTAACTTTATATGCAAAAACAATTACAAGGTAATAGGTCTAAATTTATAATTCGCTATCTGTGGAACAAATCAAGATGAACAATTTGTACTTGATGAGATTAATTAAAATGAGCATCTACTTTTATTTAGAGAAATGACTTATCTTGACCATCAAAACAGGAATTCTTTTGACCATTAAGGGTCCTTTAGAAAAAAAAGTTCTAAAATTGGTTTTTTCTCTTTAGGCTCTATACCCTATGAGAAATGTGTCTCTCACTGTGAGTGTGTGAGTTTTGTGTTCTTCTCGTTATTCTCTGTCATCATGGAGGATATTGTTGACTGTTGGAAGACGATGTCTATGACGGCAGAGGAAGAAGATGTCTATGGAGTTGTTGATGAGGTTATTGAGAAAGGTCGAGAGGAGATGAAGTCCACTTTGTTGGGAAGACTTCTCACAGAGTATCCCTATAATAAAGGGGCTTTCAAATCCACCATGACCAGTGTGTGAAGAATTGTGAATGGATTGGAGATCAAGGAGGTCTCTAGAGATGTCTTTCTCTTTTCCTTCGGTGATAGGAAAGAGAAAGATAAGGTACTCGAAGGTGAACCATAGAGTTTTTATTATCCGTTGATTGTTTTGAAGAAAGTGGATGATCTGGAGAATTTGGATATGACAGATTTTTACTATACAAATTTCAAGGTACAAGTGCATAGCCTTCCTTTGGATGGGAGGTTACCAGAAGTGGGGGAATTCATTGGAGATAATGTGGGAGACCTTATAAGGGTTCGTACCGACTGTAATGGTAAATGCTCTGGGAAATTTGTTCGTGTTCGTTCTAGACTGGATATTTTAAAAATGATCTAGCGAAGGGTTATATGACAGTCCTTTTTCTTATTAATCCAGATAGTACAAATACTGTTTCAACTACCAACAGTCTGATGATGTTGAATTGCAGTCCAGAATTTATTTGCACATAACTGGACTGCATATAGGTTTTTCTTAAGACTTGAAGCCACTTAATCTTGCTGATCCAAATATTGTTCTGGACTATTCTAGAATGTTCCTAATACTTATTTTTAATTCTATATCCGTAATGACGGTCAGTCATAGAATAATTTCTATACTGCTTAATAATATTGCAATATTGCCCTAACCATGTTATAAGCTATCATGGTCATTCATTAACCAGAATAACACCATAAATCGTGATTTTGTCTTTTTAACCATAAGGCCTCTTACCTGATTTGATGAACTGTCATCGAGTCTTATAGCACTATAAGAATTCAAATATAAGTAATTGAAGATAATTACACAAATTTTTGGATTTATTGTTTTTATAGAAATAATTAAAGAGATAAGCACAAAATTATTTTTTGGCTCAACACTCCACATGGGCTGCCATTTGAGGGACAAGAAAGTCAAAAAATTGTGTTTTAAGGCCATTTATGTAAACCAAGGAGAGTTGAAAAAAAATAATTGTGGGAAAATTTGGAAATTTCAACTATAAATAGGTGTAAGTAGTGGAGAATTTGGCCATTTTGCTATATTCTCTTCTCTTCCTTTCTAGCCTTTAGTAAAAAAAAAAAAAAAAAATTAAAAAAAATTAAAAAAAAAGTTTGAAGAACAAGGGTCTTGGTGGCCGGATTTTTGTTGGAGAAAAAAGACAAGGATTTTCTTTCATCCAAGACTTATAACCCACCCCCTTTAAGCTTTAGAGGTATATTTTTAGATCCCTTAACTAAAGCTTTAATTAGTTTTGGTTTTGTGAAATTTAAGTGTATTTTAAGTTATGGGATGTAAGAGCATAAGCTCATGTTCTCTTATTACTCTATTTTATAGCCTCTAATGCATGATTTATGCTCGGGTTAACTTGATTTGCTAGCTCTAAGTTTAGGTTTGATTTTATGCTTTACGATAAGTTTTGAAGATTATATGTATGTGATTATGCTCTTATAAGTTCAAGTTTTGTTGATTATATGCATATTGGCTAAGAGATCAACTTAAAAACTCAATTTGGTAAATTAGTAAGTTATTAATATTGTGTTCTGCAAGTAAATAGATAAGTGAGTAGTTAAATTTTAAGAAATGAACTAGACACGCTGCATGACGACTTAGGCTCACGACTTTGACCGTTTGAGGTAGTGTGTGCGGATTTTTAAACTAAAACCAACAAATAATAATAATAATAATAAACTGCCAGTTTTCAGAATAATTTGGACAGTTTTCTGATAACTTAATTTTGAGTCCCTTAGAGACCGAATTTGAACAAAGTTATAATAGCAAAGTTGTAGAAAACAGAAAATTCTAGGGGACAGCCTGAACAGGTTTTTTTTTAAAAAAAGGCTCCAAAGGCCTCCGTTTTAATTAGTTTTCAAAAATGGTTGGTCCAGGTACTGTACATTGTCAGAATCTTTCAAGGGGAAAAATGGGTAAGTTAGAGACAGACTTAAGTTTCTAGAAAAAAACAAAAGTTGTAGGTTTTAACAAGATCTATAACTTCTGTAAGAAAAATTTTCAAATTCTAAACCGATTGGAAGATAAAACTGAATTTTCAAAACTATGCATGAAAGAGGAAATTTCTGCACACATTCATTCAATCAAATTAAAAGGATGTTTTGAAATCAGTTTTTAAGGTTTTGTAACCCTCTGAAAAGGGACTATGGTTTTACGAAAATAGTTTCAAAGAGGTTTATATTCATTTGAATTTCACAAGTGATTTTTAAACCTTTATACTATGTATTATAAAATACAATTTCAAGTATCGTATCAAGAAATACTTAATTTATGAAGTTAAGATATTTTCTAAGTAAACAAAGGATTTTTTGAGCAAAGGAAATAAAATATGAAGAACTCTTATGAAAATTAATCAAGCCGATGGTTATCGACTTAGAGAAAAAAAACAATAGACCAAAGTTACTTAAGAGTATAGTAACAATTCTATAACTAATATGTTATGGATTGTTAAGTAGTAATGCAGAGTAATTCTTACGCTTTGTTTAAAAACAGGAATATAACATGTTACCTTGCTTTTTGGAATGCAAGAACAAGAGCGTAGGACAACTTGTAAGTACAACCCCGCCTACAGCATGGGCAAAAATATTTATACTATTTTACATGTTTTCCAAAAATCATGCATTTGATTTATATGACGCATATATGCTTTAAGTTTTGATTATTATTATTGTTGTTGTGACATCATGAAAGTATGCTCACTAATAATGAAGTATACTCACTAATAATCAATCACATGACAAGAATAAGATCAAGTTTTCAAGTAAGAAACAATTAAGATTCAAGTCTTCAAGTATGATTAGATCAAGAATAAGTTTTCATGTATTAAATCAAGCAAGTTTTCTTGTGTCGACCGACCTGCCACAAGAGTGGGTTTGGTCTGTGGTTTGAGTTGGATTGGGCTGGCCGCCCCAACCACTCCATGGTTGCGTATCATGGTACGTACATCCAAGTTAAGTAAGGGACCCAAAACTAAATTAACAAAAGAAAGCATAATTAATTCATGAATTCTTTTGCTAAGATCATTTTACAGGTTTAGGAAGTTGTACTTGCTGAGCGAAAGCTCATGACTTATGTTCATGCTGTAGGTAAACAACTTACTGGTAAAACTTGAAGAGGACTGTGGAGAAATGGCATGACAGACTGTGAAGTTTGGGTTGGACACCGCCACGTATTTTGTAGAATGTATCCGTGTTATGCTATGATAATATGATGGTATCAGTATTTAGTGCTAGAAACTGCAATTGCTACTGCAGTAGTTAGTATGGTTTGTAAAATATGTTAAGATGGTTTGAGAACTCAATACTTAATTAAATATATATATATATATATATATAAGTGTGAGATTAAGTTAGGTTTTTTAATCTGAGTTAAAGAAAAAAAATGTTTCTGTATTTTTACGAAAAATAAGAGTAAGTTTAAATTTAAGTTTAAGTAGTAAGTAGCGGTCACATAAGGCGGGTCGCCACAGTTGATACTAGAGCGGGTTCCTGCCATCTTGTTTCACAGTTCTGCTGCCAGCGCTATAGTTTTTGTAAGATAGTCTTCTTACTTTTTTACATGTATACTAACTATGTGTGGTTATAATGTTATAGATATAGATATGAACCCGGTGTCAAACCCGGTTCAGATTGAGGAAGACTGTGAGGCTTTGTTGACATTTTGGGGTATGGAGCCATGCACCTTAGATGGGACTCGGGGAGCAGTTGCATTGGTTGAGTGGCTGCATGACATAGAGATCCTCTTCACATAATGCCATATATGGCCAAATCTATAGGTCATGCTTGCTAGCCGACATTTGGTCGGAGAGGCCCGTGCATGGTGGCTCAACATAGGGAACCCTAAGGTTCCTAAGGACATTTGGACAAACTTCAGAGCCCTGATTACTCTAAGATTTAAACCACTGCTTGGTGAAGGACCTCATGTGCATTATCGCGACCCCGAGATATACCGCGACATGTACGTGAGATGATATGTCAGCAATGTTGCAGCTTGGCATGCTTATCCAAACGAGTCTATGGAAGCTTAAGACTTTTCTCCATGTTTTGCATGGGGGAGGATCTTCAATGTCCTCATTTGTTGCAAAGGAAACAATCCTAGTCTCGATCTCGGAGTCTCCAATAGATCATGTAACACCACCTGTCTCAGTTTTCGGATTTCTCCTTTACAACTGGGGAAAATTTTGGCTCAAAAACAAGTGCTTCTACCCGGCGTCCTAAGAAAGCGGTGGCGGCTAGGGGTAGGAGAGGTGGTGGTCTGACAAGTCCCAATGCGGCTAGGCTTGTAGTGAAGAGGAAGGGGAAGATTTAGGTGGTAGTGAGAATGGTGAGAATAATATACTGGTTTTTGAGAATATCACAAACGATTTTGGGATTGGTAGAGGTTGCGAAACAACCTCGCCAGGTCCAATGAGTCCTATCGCTTGGAACGCTTGTGGTTGGAAAACCCACAGGTGTTAGACAAACTCCGGATGATCATTCGGACCTTTTCCCAAAGCTTGATCTTTATCTCAGAGACCTAGGTTTATGGTAAGGTGACTAGAATGGTGAAAGGTATTGTAGGATATGGTGGTGTTGTTCACGTAGATAGTGAAGGGCGTAGTGGTGGTCTTTTGCTCCTCTGGAGGAAGGATTGGGATGTACAATTAAAAAGTTAAACAAGCAGGCATATCGACACTTTTGTTAAATCACTAGAGGGTGCGTCTTGGTGGTTTACCGGCATTTACGGACATCCGGAGAAAGCGAATTGTTATCATTCGTGGGACTTACTCTGTCGATTACAGAGTCTTTATACTCTTCCATTGTTGGTGGCAGGGGGTTTTAATGAAATTCTCTATCTTTTGGAACGAGAGGGTGGGTGTGAACGAGTTGATAGTAGCATGCGACAGTTTCAAAAGGCCATTGACAATTGTGAATTGGTGGATTTACGCTTCTAAGGGGCTCCACTAACTTGGAACAATCACCAAGACCCTCCAGATAATATTAAAAAAAAACTTGATCTGGTTTTTCGCTTCTCCTGAGTGGAAAGCGATGTTTAATGGTGCTCGCGTTTTCTATAGGAACTTTTTCAGTTCCGATCACTAGGCTTTAAATGTCATTCTTGATTACCTTCCCCATAGTTCGAGGGATATAGATTGGCGAGAATGAAGGTTCATTTTCGACCCGTTATGGAGGTCCAAAAAGAAGTATAGGGAGGTGGGTTCTACGGTGTGGATGAGGAGCCCCATTAATGGTGATGGTTATGCTTTGGAGGGAGCTTTGGACGACTATGCAGCGGCACTAAAGTCTTGGGGACGTCAAACTTTTGGTAATATTCCCAAAAAGGTGGCAGACCTTCAACGGGAACTTACAGAGCTAAATGACTCAGCTTAGTCATCAAATGTTAAGCATCAAATTCAGCAAAAAGAATTGGAGCTTGATTGTTATCTTGCTCTAAAGGAATATTACTGGAAGCAGAGATCCCGGTCAGAATGGTTGAAGGGTAGGGATAAAAATACGAAGTTCTTCCATTCCAAAGCGTCTCAACGTCGAGAGAAAAACACAATAAAGGGAATTGAGAATTCTGCCGGAACATGGGTTCAAACTGATGAGGAGATCATTGGGGAGTTGGATAATTATTTTAATGATATTTTTCAACTTCCTTGCCAGATGCAGATGTCATTAACTCGGTGTTATAGGGTGTGCATAGCAAAGTTTCCCCTATGGCTTGTGCCTTCATGGATGCCCAGTTCACTACGGAGGAGATTAGAGAGGCCATTTTCCAGATGGGGTGTGGAAAGCCCCGGGCCCATATGGTTTTCATTTCGGCTTTTTCTAGGAGAACTGGGATCTTGTTGGTTCGAATGTTTCGGATGTGTGCCTGTAAGTCCTTAATGGCTCCAACTCGATTAGTGCTTTAAATGCGACTCATATTTTTCTAATTCCAAAGATTAAAAGCCCCTAGAAAAGTCTCAGATTTTAGGCCTACTAGTCTTTGTAATGTGATTAACAAAATTATCACAAAAACATTAGCTAATAGGCTTAAGATCCATCTAGCTGACATTATTTTGGATGAACAGAGTGCTTTTGTTCCAGGCCGGTTGATCATTGATAACATTATTGTGGCCTATGAGACTATATATGCTATTCGGCGAATGAAGGGAGGGAAGAAAGGTCTTATGGCTTTTAAACTGGATATGAGCAAGGCATACGATAGGGTTAAGTGGAGTTTCCTTCAAGCTATTATGTTGAAGTTGGGTTTTTCCCATCGATGGGTGGATAGGGTGATGGATTGTGTATCCACTTCCCATTTCTCTTTCCTCCTAGATGAGGTGCTGGTGAGAAAGGTCACTCCTTTTCAGGGTCTACACCAAGGGTGCCCGTTATCCCCCTATCGTTTTCTTCTATGTGCCGAAGGTTTTTTGGGACTTCTTAAGAAGGTGGAAAGAAATGGCACTTTATTAAGCATCTCTTATACTAGGAGGGCGCCCAAGATTAGTTAGTTTTACTCTTTGCGGACGATAGTATTTTGTTTTGCAAAGCGGATAAGGAGAGCTGTGGTGTGGTTAAGGAGGTGTTGAGTAGGTATGAGTTAGCTTCGGGACAAAATATCAACCTCCAAAAATTGGTGGTTAGTTTTAGTCCAAATTTGGAGGAAGTGAACCAAGATTCTATACTTAGTTGCTTGGGGCTCTCCACAAGCGTCTCACATGATGCCTATCTCAGGCTACCTTCATTTTTGGGCCGAAATAAAAAGTGTGTTTTGGGAGATTTCCGTGAAAGAGTGTGGAAGAAATTGCAAATTTGGAAAGGGAAATTATTTTTCCATTTGGGGGTAGAGAAATTCTCATTAAGGCCGTGGCCCAAGCAACCTCTACTAATGCGATGAGTGTGTTTAAGATCCCTTCTACCTTGTGTGATGATCTCCATTCTCTTATCTCTAGATTTTGGTGGGGCGGTGATGCGGAGGAGAGGAAGATACTGTTGGAAAAATGGTTTTTTAAACCATTTTGAGGTCCAAATTTGAGTGGGACCCACTTCGTAAAATTAACGGGTCTTTGTGGATTTTCGTTCTCCGTCGCGAGGAGATCGAAATCATATATTTATACACTCAAAATGGTATTCGGGTGAATGAGAAATTGATGCTCAAAGTGTGCCCATTGAAATAAAATTTTGTTGGAAAGTTGCTTGTAAATATAAAGTCCCACATTGCTTAGGCATGAAAGCATGATGGACTTTAGAAGGATTTACATTTTTGGACTTGGGTAAGATTGTGAACCCAAGATGCTCTCTCACGTGCAGGGGGGGGTGCAAATCCTAGCTCCGGTGGGTTAGGGGCCCAATGTGTGGAAATTGTTCATCTTCCAAGTGTTAATGGGGCAGCTCTAAATCCGAATTTAAACCTCATAAATTCGGTTTTGTAACACCTGATTTTGGAAGCTATAAAAAGAGGCATCCTCATGCATGAAAACACCCCTTGAACACACACAAATCCGAGAGCACTAGTTTCCTTTTGTAGTTTTCTTGTTCGAGTTTTTCTCTTGTAGTGGTCGGGTTTTGAGTTTTTGGTGATAGAGGGAAGACTTATGTTCCAAGTTCGCCGGAAGCGGTTTTCGATCGTGCTAGACTACCGTTGTTCGTCGTTGTATCCTGGGAGACAGACGTCCGTTGAAGCCGCGTGCACTTACCAGAGGGGACGAATCTGTTTTAAGGAAAGCGTGTCTCACGTTCCTCGACGTTCTTTTTGTATTCTTTCCTTCGAGTTAAGGTTGAGTTTCGGTGTAATCAATTTTGTTATATTTTATTTGAATTACTTGTTCGTTGTTTATGCTCCCTTGCTATCTCTCCATATTTTCTAACAATCTTAAAACAGACTCGTATCATAGACGACGAACAGGTTGTTCAGATTCGGACAGAATTGCTTAAATTTTTTTTTGCTGTGGTGGTTCATTTTTCCGAAACAAGGATTTGCTAACATTTCCCAGTTTGTGTTTTCCAGTTTTGTATATATATATATGATTAGTTTAAATACTTGAAGTTGCACGTTTTTTTTTTTTCAGTTTGTACTTATACATATATATATACATATAAGTTTAGTTAATTTAAATTTTTTTTTGGAAACTGCCAAGCTCTTCATATTCTCTCAAGTTGTTTATAACATACGTTTCTTTCAAAACGTTTGTATTATTATTATATATAATATTTATATTGGTAATTAGCTTGGTTCTAATATTTGGCTTGTTTCCAGAAATGGATGAAAACATGAATATCGTGCCAACTGAGAATCCATCTGTGACACCGGTGCCATCACCTCGGGTAGCCTCGTCTTCAACGCAGCCTTTGGCGGTCTCGGTTCCGGTTAATCATAATGGGAAACCGGATAAATTCACCGGACTGAATTTTAAAACGTGGCAACAAAAGATGTTGTTTTATCTGACCACTCTGAATCTTGCGAGATTCCTGAGAGAGGATCCTCCTTCGATTAGAGAGGATGAGACAGATGCCCAAGTGGTGCATGTTGTTGATGCGTGGAAGCATTCTGATTTCCTATGCCGGAATTATATTCTGAATGGCTTGTTGGATTCACTCTATAGTGTATATAGCATGAAGGGATCAGCCAAGGAACTGTGGGAGTCCTTAGATCGTAAGTACAAGTCTGAAGATGCCGGTGCTAAAAAGTTCTTGGTGGGACAGTTCATGAACTATAAGATGGTGGATTCCAAGACCGTCATCAGTCAAGTTCAAGAGCTGCAATTAATCATTCATGGAATTCATGCTGAAGGAATGGTTATTAGTGAGTCTTTTCAGGTAGCAGCAATTATAGAGAAGCTACCCCCTGCGTGGAAAGACTTCAAGAACTATCTGAAGCACAAGAGAAAGGAAATGAGCGTGGAAGACCTCATTGTGAGACTTCGCATTGAGGAGGATAATAGAGGCTCGGAGAAGAAGCTCTCCAACAATGTCGTTGTCAATTCCGCTAAGGCTAATGTAGTGGAGCATGGCCAAAAGAACAAGAAGTTCAACAACTCGGGTTCCAAGCTGAGACCTAAAGGTGGAGTTTCGAAGAAGCCGAAATTCTAAGGAAAGTGTTTCAATTGTGACAAAATGGGTCACAAGTCGGCTGATTGTAGACTGCCGAAAAGAAACAAGAAGAAAGAGGTCAATGTGGTGGATGCTGTCACCCAAGAGGTATCTGAAATCAGTCTTTCGGCTGTGGTTTTTGAAGTCAACATGATGGACTCCAACCCAAAGGAGTGGTGGCTAGATACGGGTGCCATCCGTCATATCTGTGCAGATAGAGCTGCATTTGCTGACTTAGTTCCTTTGGAAACTGGGGAGAAGCTGTATATGGGCAATTCTGCAACTTCTGAGATCAAGGGTCAACGGACTGTATTCCTGAAGATGACGTCCGGAAAGGAAGTGAAGCTGCACAACGTGCTGTGTGTGCCTGATATTCAGAAGAATCTGATTTCCGGAACACTGATGAGCTTGCATGGCTTCAAGATGATTTTTGAGGCCCAGAAAATTGTTTTGTCTAAATATGGAATGTATATGGGAAGGCGTTATGTGAAAGATGGAATGTGGAAAATGAATGTAATGGCTGTTAAGCCTAAATCCATCAATAAAGATAAGAAGTCTTCCGCTTATTTGCTTGAGTCTTCTAACTTATGGCATGGTAGACTAAGACATGTTAATTTTGATACATTGCGTAGATTAATTAACTTGGATCACATACCCGCTTTTGAAATTGATTTAAAACATAAGTGTGAAACTTGTGTTGAGGCAAAACAAACAAGATCATCATTTCAAACAATTGAAAGGAATACTGAACCACTTGAATTAATTCATAGCGATGTTTGTGACTTAAAGTTTGTTCAAACAAAAGGTGGTAACAAGTATTTTATCACTTTCATCGATGATAGCACAAAATATTGTTATGTGTATTTGCTTAAAGCAAGGATGAGGCTATAGAGAAATTTATTCTTTATAAGCAAATTAAGATGGTAAGAAGTGACCATGGTGGTGAATATGTAGAACTATTTGGTGAATTTTGTGCACAACATGGTATTATTCATGAGGTCACGCCACCTTATTCTCCTCAGTCAAATGGTGTGGCTGAACGCAAGAATCGTACCTTAAAGGATATGATGAATGCAATGTTGTTAAGTTCTGGTTTGCCACAGAACATGTGGGGGGAAGCCATTTTGTCGACTAACTATCTTTTAAATAAGATTCCCCGGAAGAAAGAGGACAAAACCCCATACGAATTATGGAAAGGAAGGAAGCATTCCTACAAATACTTGAGAGTATGGGAATGTCTTGCTAAAGTGTTGGTACCCGGGCCAAAGAAGATGAGAATAGGTCCTAAAACGGTTGATTGCATCTTCATTGGCTATGCCCACAACAGTAGTGCATATCGGTTCCTTGTGCATGAATCTAAAAACCCTGACATACACAAGAACACGATAATGGAATCTAGGAATGCATCGTTTTTCAAACATGTATTTCCTTGTAATTCCAAGGAAGACGGTCCAAGTTCGTCTAAACGAACGTACGAGACTATTGAAGAGAATAGTCAGGACCAAGAAGAAAATTATGAAATTGAAAAAGAGGAAGAAGAGCCTAGACGAAGCAAAAGGGCAAGGACAGAAAAAATCGTTTGGACCAGATTTTCTGACCTATATGCTAGAGGCCGAACCTCAAACGTATAAAGAAGCTGTAAGCTCAACTGAGGGTCCTTTATGGAAAGAAGTCATAAAGAGTGAAATTGATTCTATCTTGCAAAATCATACTTGGGAGTTAGTGGATCTTCCTCCAGGAAGTAAACCATTAGGCTCTAAGTGGATTTTCAAACAGAAAATGAAGGCAGATGGAACAATTGATAAGTATAAGGCTAGACTTGTAATAAAAGGATATAGACAACGAGAAGGCCTTGATTACTTTGACACATATTCTCCCGTGACGAGAATAACCTCTATAAGATTGATTTTGTCAATTGCCGCACTACGGAATCTTGAAGTCCATCAAATGGACGTAAAGACAGCTTTTCTTAATGGAGATCTTGAAGAAGAAATTTATATGGAACAACCTGAGGGTTGTATAGCGCCAGGACAAGAAAAGAAAGTCTGCAAACTTGTGAAGTCTTTGTATGGACTTAAGCAAGCCCCAAAACAATAGCACGAGAAATTTGATAGTGTCATGATGACAAATGGGTTCAAAATCAATGAGTGTGACAAGTGTGTTTATGTCAAGAATACAGAAAACGGATATGTCATACTCTGTCTATATAGTATGACATGCTAATCACAGGTAGCAATGATCGGATGATCAAATCTACCAAGGATATGTTGAATTCAAGATTTGACATGAAAGACATGGGACCAGCTGATGTAATATTGGGTATTAAAATCATAAGGTCGCCTAATGGTCTTATATTGAGTCAGTCACACTATGTGGACAAGATACTTGATAAATTCAATAAAGATGATTCTGGTGTGGCTAGAATTCCAATTGATTTAAATCAACATCTGTCCAAGAATAGAGGAGAAAGTATATCTCAAGTAGAGTATGCTAGAGTGATAGGGAGTCTAATGTACTTAATGAGTTGTACAAGACCAGACATTGTGTTCACTGTGAGTTGTTTGAGCAGGTTCACGAGTAATCCAGGGGCTGACCACTGGAAAGCAATTGTTAGAGTACTCAGGTACTTACGATATACTCGTGACTATGAGCTGCATTATACTAGTTTTCCTGCTGTTCTAGAAGGATATTCAGATGCGAGCTGGATATCTGATATACAAGATTCTAAGGCCACCAGTGGATATGTGTTCACTTTGGGAGGTGCAGCAGTATCATGGAAATCTTCTAAGCAGACAGTAATAACTAGATCCACGATGGAATCTGAGTTTGTTGCTTTAGATAAAAGCGGCGAAGAGGCTGAATGGCTACGACAGTTCTTAGAAGATATTCTAGAATGGCCAAAACCTGTGCCTGCAATATGTATACATTGTGATAGTCAATCTGCTATTGGCAGGGCATAGAATGTCATGTATAACGGTAAGTCAAGACACATTCGTCGTCGACACAATACCGTTAGACAATTAATCTCAACTGGAATCATAACAATTGACTATGTAAAGTCGAAAGAAAATATTGCGGATCCGTTAACCAAAGGGTTGAATAGAAATCAAGTTGAGAAATCATCAAAGGGAATGGGACTTAAGCCCATGAAATAATAGGTCGAAACAGTGGAAACCCAACCTAGTTGACTGGAGATCCCAAGATCTAGGTTCAATGGGATAACTAAACTGTATAGACCGAGTAGGATCACTGTGGGGGTTACCCTCCAGCTCATTCCTGTGATGAAAACAGTGATACCTTTTACGAGAAAGGCTAAGCTAAGCTTTTAATGATTCTTAAGCGTCGGGAATCCGAGCGAAGTAATGCGGGATACTCTTGATTAAGAAATCACCTATGTGAGAGAGAAGTGGAGCCGCTTCAAAGAAGAATTGCTAGGGCTTAATTCTTTAAAAACTCTTGCAGAACAAGGACGATGTCTACGGCCAAAATGGACATAACCATGAGAACTGAAACTATGTCAGGAAAATATCTGTGTGAGGTATACTATCATTTACACAAACGACAGAACAGTTCAAGGACAACGCGTCTACTGATTAGTCAGTAAAGTAAGTATATTTTCACAAGGGAAGGTTCAAGGGTTAACGCCTACCTATCCTATGCAGATGTTAACCGTAAAACTCTATCACCATGTAGTGTTTTTTGTTTTCCCTCGTCGTTGGTCAATTTTCATTCATGTGGGGGATTGTTGGAAAAATGGTTTTTAAACTATTTTGAGGTCCAAATTTGAATGGGACCCACTTCGTAAAATTAACGGGTCTTTGTGGATTTTCGTTCTCCGTCGCGAGGAGATCGAAATCATATATTTATACACTCAAAATGGTATTCGGGTGAATGAGAAATTGATGCTCAAAGTGTGCCCATTGAAATAAAATTTTGTTGAAAAGTTGCTTGTAAATATAAAGTCCCACATTGCTCAGGCATGAAAGCATGATGGACTTTATAAGGATTTGTACTTTTGGACTTGGGTACGATTGTGAACTCAAGATGCTCTCTCACGCGTAGGGGGGGTGCAAATCCTAGCCCCGATGGGTTAAGGGCCCAATATGTGCGCCCACACGACGTGGGCGACGCGAATGTTGGTCCGTCAAGCTTGCTCTCGCACGGGCTTTGTTTTGGAATTTTTTTTTTCCTTTCTTCCAACACAATTCCGAATTTATTAAGAATATGAACAGCCTCATCTTTTCATATTCTGGAAATTGTTCATCTTCCAAGTGTTAATGGGACAGCTCTAAATCCGAATTTAAACTTCATAAATTCGGTTTTGTAACACCTGATTTTGGAAGCTATAAAAAGAGGCCTCCTCATGCATGAAAACACCCTTTGAACACACACAAATCCGAGAGCACTAGTTTCCTTTTGTAGTTTTCTTGTTCGAGTTTTTCTCTTGTAGTGGTCGGGTTTTGAGTTTTTGGTGATAGAGGGAAGACTTCTGTTTCAAGTTCGCCGGAAGCGGTTTTCGATTGTGCTAGACTACCGTTGTTCGTCGTTGTATCCTGGGAGACAGACGTCCGTTGAAGCCTCATGCACTTACCGGAGGGGACAAATCTGTTTTAAGGAAAACGTGTCTCACGTGCCTCGACGTTCTTTTTGTATTCTTTCCTTCGAGTTAAGGTTGAGTTTCGGTGTAATCAATTTTGTTATTTTTTATTTGAATTACTTGTTCGTTGTTTATGCTCCCTTGCTATCTCTCCATATTTTCTAACAGATACATTGGTTACGGTGGGAAAAACTTTCTCATCTAAAGCAGCTGGTGGCATGGGCTTTCGGGATCTATTGGCTTTTAATGGAGCTTTGTTGGAGAAACAAGGGTGGCGGATTTTAACCCACCCCTCTTCTTTAATGGAAATGGTTCTTAAAGCTATGTATTTGCGTAATTCTAGCTTTCTTGAAGTAAAGAATGGGAACAATGCTTCTTATACTTGGACAAGCATTCTTTGGGGGAAAGGATTACTTGAGAAAGGTATCCGATGGAAGATTGGTTGCAGCGAAGGGGTTAGGGTTTTTAGCAATTCATGGTTAATACGGCCATCTTCTTTCAGGCCAATCACTATTCCTCACGAGGATTTCTCTGATATTACACTATCGGATCTAATAGTGAGCACGGGTTGGGATGGTTCTAAAGTCAATGACTTTCTTTGGCCTGTTGATAGAAGTCTAGTTTGGAGCGTTCCTTCGAGCGCACTCCTGCGACCGAACGTTCTAGTTTGGCATTATGATTCTTGTGGGTCTCATTCAGTTTGCTCGGGGTATCATGTTGAGATGGAAAGTCGTGTATTAGAATGGTGTGGGAATCGGCTGCACTTTGGCCAGTGTTGGCTTGCTTCCCAGGGGGTCCTTTTAGTGACCTATGCCATTTTGTTTCCAACAGGTGCTGCAAGGATGACTTGGGAGTTTTTTGCACGGTGGTTTGGTCTCTTTAGGTTGAGAGGGACGATATTATTTTTTAAGGTCGCAGAGAGGAGGCAGGGGCCGTGATCTCTCGTGCGGGTCGTTTACTTGGAGATTTTCTCACCTGCATTGACCTAGACAAAGGTCCTGATCGTTGTATCCCTCTCCCTAAGCATGGTTGGTGTCCTCCTCAAGCTAGAATAGTAAAGATTGATGTGGATGCTGCTGTGAATCCAGTTATGGAGTTTATAGGTGTGGGTATAGTAGCGAGAAATGATAGGGGAGTGGTGCTGAGAGCTTTGTCAAGATGAATATTTGGTAGTTTCTCACCACATGTAGGAGAATGCTTGACAGTTCGTGAAGGGGTGTGGATGGCTCTCTCTTTTGGAGTTCCGCAGTGGTCCATTGAATCGGATGCTATTAATGTGGTGCAATCGGTTCTCAACGCTAATGACCAATCAATGGAGGCCAATATCATCGACGATATGCGCAATTCTTTGAATCAAGCCGGTAGTAATAGCATTTTCTACGGATCCCGTAAAGGGAATTCAGTAGCCCACTTTTTTGACAAATCTTGTCTTGTCTAGTTCAGTTTCTTCTTTATAGTTTAATGCATTGCCTAGATGTTTGGGGAAGTTTGTTAAAACTAATTTAGCCAATGTGCAATAAAATTTGAAGTTCATTAAAATAAAATAAATAAATAAAAACATGAACTCTTTTTTTTATTTTTATTTTAAATTTCAAAAAAAAAAAAAAAAGATTTCTAAAATAGAAACACTGATATATATACCTAATGGTGGATAAATTATATTAGACCTAAGATTTCCGTTAAAATATTATATCAATTGACTTTGATAAAGAAAGCATGAGCCAAGTTTCTTTTTGCCTAATCTATAATACTAGCAGATTCTCGTTTAAAATATCGGTCTAGGACATGAGGACACCGCCTTTGAGAAATAGGATTACAGGCCTCGTTGAGTTAGGAGAGAGAGAGAAATATCAGTATATAAGGAAAACCGCTATTGATGATTTGAAAAGTTTAGGGTGCCACAGATTTGACTTTTTCTCCATCCTATATGGTGGGAATTTAACACGTGCCCTTTAATATGCTCATTAATATTGTTTATTAAATAATTATTTGGGGCATCCCATTGAACCGAACCTCTTTACCAAAATCGCACTAGTATTTGTTTATCACTCCCAATATAAAAAAAAAATGCATTTATTCTGTATTCTCTTTCAAACTCCATTATAAATTATTCCAGCAGGCTTGGTGGTTGCCAAGCAATAAAGTACCAATTTAAAAGCTTCAATATTTGAGAATCTAACTAAATATTAAAAAACTTGCTCTATTATTTCTTTATGGTAAAGCAATTGCGATTTGGAGTTGCACGGCTATAGAGGGGAAGAAAATGATATAAAGAGTAGAATGTTATAAAATAAAATTGTTCATTAGAAGAGCTTTGGAGCATTAGCATGGTATAAGCATATTATGCCATGTAACATTTTGAAATTACGCATGTGCTTTAGCACTAATAGGCTTTGAATTACTAGCACTATTTCTTTTTTTTTTTTTTTTCCTCCCATAGGGTGATTGTTCTTGAGCTTAAGCCTCCGTTTGGTTGGAAGGATAAAGAATAAGAAGTATGAAAAGAGTTCGTGGAAACATTTAATTTATTATAATTTTAATTTGTGTAATTACATTATTATCTGTTTTACTATTTGTTTGTAACTCTTTTGAACGCTAAAGTTGTCTTTTTAAACTTGAAATTAAAAGTTTTTAAATCATCATTTATCAAAAAAAAAAAAAAAAATTAATCATTTCATTGGTGGAAGGATTCAATTTAGGAAAGGCTTTTTTGTATTGCTACACCCTAAACTTATCGTAGAATTACAGTTTGCACCATGAACTTTTAATTTTGACAATTTGCATATGGAACTTACAAATAAGTAGCAATTTGAACCCCATTGACAATAATATTAATCTTTTGAAGGAAATTGATATGTGATTTATACATAGGTTGTTCATTCATGACATATATAACATTTTTATCTTTGTTAATTGACAATCAATATGTAAGTGAAGTATCAATTTTCATTAAAAAAATCAAATATTGTTTATCAATAAGGTGTAAATTGTTACATATTTGTAAGTTTATGGTGCAAATTGTCAAAATTAAAAATTCAGGATGTAAATTATAATTCTATAATAAATTTAAGGTGCACCAATAAAAAAATAAAAAAATAAAAAAAAAAAAAAAAAAAAAACCTTTAGAAAACCAAGACAGAGACTCTCTCTCTCCACCTCTTCTTTCCCTCCTCTCTTCCTTGGAACCAAACATTTCTTCTTCTTCTTTTTTTTTTTTTTTTTTTTTTTTTTTTTTTTTTTTTTGTAAATTACTCATTTGGTCTCTATCCTTTTTATGAAGTTGCCATTTGATCTCCAACTTTTTTTTTTTTTTTTTAAAAGATTTAAAGCTTCCTAAACTCTTTAAAATAATGCAAAATAGTCCTTTTTACTACCAAAGATTAGAAAAATCTTCCTTATATATTTCATATTGTTAAAAATTTATCTCAATGATTAAATAGTTATTCTCTATCAATAGTATAAAATAAAAGGTCATACCCTAAAAATAAATAAAAATAAAAAAGCTTATTTTCTTTTCCTTCTTTTCCTTGCTTTATAGAAACCTCACTACTAGAAAAGAGGGATTACACGACGGGTTTTACCCGTCGTGTAAAGTTTTCACGACGGTTCCTTAACCGTCGTGTAATCCAGCGTCGTGGAAGATAACACGACGGTTTTTAATACCGTCGTCGTATCTAAGCTTTACACGACGGTTTCAAAACCGTCGTGTAATCCCGATAAAAAGATATGTGGTGAAAGAAAAAAACAAACATTACACGACGGTTCCTCCCGGAACCGTCGTGTAATATTCTACTGTTTAGGGATTACACGACGGTTCCGGGAGGAACCGTCGTGTAATGATGCCTTAGATCAAGATTGTCGGCGCCCCACACGGCCGCCTGGCGCCCCACACGAATTAGGACAAAAAAAAAACACTCGAAATAAAAACATAAGTGCATAACGCTGCCATAGGACAAAAATAACACTCGAAAAATTCATGTTTATGCTTTTATACATATATATGTGATTGCTTCTATATTATTCCTCCAAAAACTCAAGTTGACATTTCATCGAGCATATTGTGGGCGGGAAAAATTCATGTGTATGTAAAGTGTAAAAACCATTCACAAACCATTAATCTACAAAGAGCATCATTATGAACTTAAACACCCATGCTAAAAAATTGAACTTTAGTGACAAACAACAAGACAAAATCCCAAATTTATTTTAAGTTGTATATGAAGTTACCTTAATTTTCTTTGAAGATGAATAGACACTCCAACACCAATGAATCGGCGGCGGCAACGACGGCGACGACAACGACGGAGTTGGCGGCGGCGGCTTGGAGGAGGAAGTGGGTACTTGAGAAATTTAGAGAGTGTGAAGAGAAATGAGAAGGTATGTGGAGAGAAAAGGTAAGGAAGTTGTATTTAAGTAATGTGTTTGCGCGCGGATTTCGAAAACCCCAAGTTAAAAATTTTCAATTTTTTTTCAAGATTACACGACAGTCCACCACGGACCGTCGTGTAATCCCCCCCGAATTAGGGAGGATTACACGACGGGCCCATAGTGCCCGTCGTGTAAGCCACCGAGCCAGGTGGGTTACACGACGGGCCCCCTGTTTCGAGGGGTTACACGACGGGCCCTAGGGCCCGTCGTGTAATCAGTTGTTACACGACGGGCCCCAGGGCCCGTCGTGTAACCCACCGAACCAGGTGGGTTACACGACGGGTTCTTAAAACCCGTCGTGTAAAGTCGGACTTTACACGACGGTTCTTTGGAACCGTAGTGTAAAGTCGGACTTTACACGACGGTTCATTGGAACCGTAGTGTAAAGTTGCTCCGCGAGGCACTTTACACGACGGTTCTTTGGAACCGTAGTGTAAAGTCGGACTTTACACGACGGTTCTTTGGAACCGTAGTGTAAAGTGGCTCCGCGAGGGATTTTACACGACGGTTCTTTGGAACCGTAGTGTAAAGTCTGACTTTACACGACGGTTCATTGGAACCGTAATGTAAAGTGGCTCCGCGAGGGACTTTACACGACGGTTCTTTGGAACCGTAGTGTAAAGTCGGACTTTACACGACGGTTCATTGGAACCGTAGTGTAAAGTTGCTCCGCGAGGCACTTTACACGACGGTTCTTTGGAACCGTCGTGTAATCTCCGTCGTGTAATGTACTTTTTGTAGTAGTGCCTATCCCAAACTCCTAATGAACAAGATAACCAATACTTATTTTCTCTACGTTGTTGAACTTCCTAGAACAACATCACAAAATTCTTGGATTTTTATAATGTACGATTGGGGTACTTGGCTTCTAAAACTATTGTACAACTTTTCTAATTGGCACTTTCTTAGGTTCTTTTCAAAAAGGTTCGAATCCCTTAATCTCCATTAGGACTCTACTCTAGCTTTGACTGTTGAAGTGTTGGATTAGGTGGCAAGCCGTAGTAACCCTAGATGAAAAGCCTAGTGAGACTAGATATAGATCTTGGTCACTCCTTGGTGTTCTCCGAGACTGCTAAAAACTGAAGGGACATGGAAGTGGATTAGACACCACCTGATCCCTTTTTTCCCAGAGTAAAAAAAAAATTAGTTAGCAATAAAGTCATATTGCATTTCATTAAAAAAGGAAAATTAACGAATCTTCTTTCATTTAAAGAGAGGATGAAAAAAGAAAAAGAAAAAAACAAAAGGGAGGATGTTAAAGATAGAGAAAAACAAAGGTTACCTTTGAATCATCAACTAAAGTTTGAGCTGTTATATTCCATTAAAAATATATATATAAAAGAGAAATTGAAATTTAATTAGACAGCATAAAAACGAAAGCATTGTAATTTCCTTTTAATCTAATTATAATCATCACAACAGTACAAAAAGAAACTCTACTGGTATCATGTAATTTGGAACCGTTATTTCCCTTAAATTATCATCAAATTAGCATAAATTGATACGGATATTAAAAACTAGACCTAATTTGATCGGGTGATCATTCAAAATTATATACTATTAGTTGCGTATTTTTTCATATCTTATCATAGAAATAATGAGCGTATATAGTTTTACCCGCCGCCTAAATAAACTGCAATGGCAAAGCCGAATATAGTCTCATATATGTGACAAATTATTAATTATAATATAAGCGCGCAAAGATTCCCATCATCAACTAGCATATTCCTAATTATGATTTATGGAACATTTTGAAGTTGAAGCTTAATAGTTAAGTTGGTGTGGCAGTCCTCAGCATTCTGCAATGGCATTTTTGGCATTATTATTATTATATTAAATTGATCCGAGAGATATATATATATATATATATATATAAATATATATAGATTTCATAAAAGATTTTCTACAAGCTATATAGTTTACGTCAGAGCGATTCACGTGTAATTATAGACTTATATTATAAAAGTATGAGGAAATAATAATTAAAAAAAAAGAAACAGTTAATATAAAGAGATAAATAAAGAATAAGATTTAATTATTCTCTTTTTTTTTTTTCAGTGTATATATCTCTTCTTTTTCTCTTTCTTCTTCTCAATTAAATTTTCTGTTTCTTTATTACTTCTCTTCGCTCTCTTCACATGTTTCAATTTGCAAGGTCTATTTTAAGCATTTTTTCATGCATGTAACTTCTCAAGTATGCTTCATTTAATTGCTATTAAGTTCTCTTAATTTATCGACAAAGACAAAACTCTTTAGTAAATCAAAATATAGTGCCCCTTTCATCAATTATTAAATCAGTTATGTTACATATATGACAAGTATATATATATATATATATATATATATATATAACGCTACACTAGCTACAAGAATGTCCCTAGCTTCAACAATCATTGTTCGCAAACATAAAATAAGAAGTGAAAGAATAATATGTCCATTGCCATAAGTTTGGCAAGCTAATTATGAATATTAGGTGGACTTTGATTACAATTAGAACAAGATCACGTGATACACGGGTAATGCGGTTGTTCCAAAGTCATTGATAACAAAAAATTACAAAAATACAAAGTATTATTCAGACTACTACATTCTCAATTTATATATTGTGCACCAATTGATATTCTAATTAAAATTAGGTTTAGGGTGTTATAGAAGAAACCACAATTTTCAAGTGGAGTCAATTTATGAGATAGATCAAGGATTTTAGTAGGCAACAAGAAGAAAACTTTTGAGTTTAAATAATTACAATATATAATAAAAATATATATATATATATATATTTTTTTTTTTCCACATTTTCCTGAAATAAACATAGATTTATAGATCCCAATGTGTTACTTGTTCATTAGTGCAGCCAATAAATCTTTATTAGCAACTGATTAAAGTTTGCAAAATGTCCTAAATATCAAATGGGGCATTAACAAATATTATGAAAAAACGTATATTATACTGTGGTAATAAAAAGGAATGAAAAAAATATATGCAAGGTGAATATATAAATTTTTAAATGTGCTCCAATTCCAATATACCGTAATAGTGATACGTGCTTGATTGCAAGGAAATTTTGTCACGTTCGTTGGTAAATCAAATTCTTTGTAAAATCATATGTTAATGTCAATGTTAAATTTATTACAAAAATATAAAAATAACATATTTGATATATTTTTCTACTTTATAGCCTACCTACAATACTATTTTTTAACGTTATACTACTTTTAATCACAATGTATTATCAAACTTATTCGCTTAATTAATTTGAAGAAATATAACAAATTACCTATTCTCGTAAGTTAATAAAAGAATTACCGATGCATGCTACAAAATGCTTTTTGGCATATTTTGTCCACTAAACTTTTCACAATTGGCATTTCTGGACTTTAAATTTTGATAATTAACTCCTAAACATGTATAAGTGTAGCAATTCAATCCAAATTGCTAATGACAATCAAATTGATAATAGAAATTAACTTGTGCGTCTCACTTAACCCATTTTCCAGGGGCACGGGTGGAATTTCACAACAAACCATATCATCGATGTTGGGATAGATTAGAGAGAAATGTAAACCACTGGTTTACCAAAGTAAACGAATCGTACCAAAATTAAACCAACTAGTATTCCGAAAGGACAAAATATAGGAGAAAATATTTGAATAACACAAAATTAAAGATCATTGCATCAATATAACATATAAATTTGATACTAGACCAATATTACACAAAAATAAAAGTAAAGTTTATGTCATGTTGGTTAAAAAGGAAATTTTATGTTATCTTTGGTCAATGGAATTAAAAAAAAAAGTGACTATTTAGTTATTTTAACCAATATATAAGATATATTTATATATAAATATATATATTGTAACATTTTTCCTAGAACACCACAAGAGAAGTGTGGATCCATGCAAATCTTCTTTTGGATTTTGATTCTTTTCCCAATAACCAAGAGTAGCGCCAACAGTAGCTTGGTAGGTTAACCACCTACTGAGCAATTCTACAATCGGTGGTAGCCTTCCAGATTACTAACTATCACTGGTAGGGAAGCACTAGTGTTGGTTCCAGCATTTCAAGTTAGAGTAATTGGGCCAAATAGTCCCTGAATTCTTTTAAAATTGACGGTTTTGTCCTTTTTTTTTTTTCCCCCTTTTTGGCTGAGATGACCCTAAATTCCTATTTTCTTAGTCAATACGGTCCTTTCTGTCAAACTCCTTTAGAAATCTAACGGAATCTTGCTAAAATCATTAGTTTTGTCATTAAAAGACAAAAACACCCTATCTTTCTCTCTCTCTCACTCTCCATCCCCCAACGCTTTCTCTACCCCCCCTTCTTTCTCCCCCTCCCCCTCCCTCCCTCCCTCCCCTCCCTCCCTCTTGCAACCCCACCGGCACGAACCCAGGTCTGGTTTACGCTGCCACCGCCTGCCCCTGCGGTGACACAATCGCGCCCCCCACCCCCCCCGCCCCCCTCCCTCTTGCAAACCCATATCAAAGTCAAAACCCAGACCCCACAAACCCCACCCCCTCCCCTGGCCGTCGCTGAGCTCAGCCTCAAAACCTAGACCCTACGAACCCCAACCCCCCTCCACAAACCCCACCCCCTCCCCTGGCCGTCACTGAGCTCAGCCTCAAAACCTAGACTCTACAAACCCCAAACCCCCTTCCCCCCACTGTCGCTAAGCTCGGCCTTAAATCCCGGACACTGAATTGGGTCATTCCCCCCCTCCCCCGCCCCCCCACACTCGCCGCCGCTTGAGTACACCGATATGGGTTTCCTCCCCCCAGACACCACCTAGCTAGGGCCCCGACCCTCGGAACCCAACACCCCCCCATGGATCCGTGTGTGTGTGTGTGAGAGAGAGAGAGAGAGAGAGAGAAGAGTGAATATTTTTAATTTTTATTAAATTAAGTATTAGTAAATTACTAAAATACCCTCTCATTCTGTTAGAAATTAATGAAATTGGACGGAAAAAGACTATAATGGCCAACATTTTAAAAGTTCAAGGTCATCTTGGTCAAAAAAAAAAAAAAGGGACCAAACCATAATCTTCAAAAGAATTCAGAGACTATATGTTCCAATTACTCTTCAAGTTATCAACGGTAGCCCACCAGGATACTCCTCATGATTGTATCATTTCAAGTCTCCTTCACAGCCACCTCGTGCGATGATATCATGTAACCGAAAAACTTGTTCACCGTGAAAACTGACATCATTGCCAACAACGAAAGTTAATGATTGGTCATCATCGCATATCTCGAAATTATCAGTAAACCATTATAGCCACGACAAATTAAAGAGTAAGAGACAAATATGAATAAAAGAACAATCTCACCCCCACAAAGGATCAAGGAAACGGTAAAGACTAAGAGACGGATAGGAATAGAAAAATAACCTTACCCCCGCAAAGGATCTAGGAATAAACGGACAGTGCCAATGAAAATAACTTGATAGAAACATCCCTAGATCACCCTTCCAATTGGAAATCCATCAATTTTATTCCCCTAATTTAGGGGAGATATTCCTCTTGTCAATGTCATGGTTGACTTGAAAGGAATATTGGCATCCATAGATCACAGTCCTAATTGGCCATTTAATCTCCTTAATTAAAGGGAGATATTCCTCTGAAAAATGTCAAAGGTAAACTATGTGAATGGTCATTATCCTTCAAATATTTCTAGTACCTTATCCTTTTCAGACCAAATTACAACAATAGTAGAGCATCTCAAATCCAATACCAAATTTCTATGCTAATAGCTACGATATAAAAAAATTCAAATTTAACTTGTCCAATTATGTCATTGCCATTTTTTTAAAATTTTTTCAAAAACCCAAAAGCTTCTCTTTGGAAGTCCAAAACTTAAATTTATGACAACATTGATATTTAAAATAGCATTGTACATTTGACTCCCTTTTTATAGGTGTTACGTGAAAAATTGCACCAATAATTACAAATCAACAAGGCATGCAAGGTACCTTCAGATTGTGCATAAAAAGCCCAAACTAAGAGTTTGGCCCACTTGATCTGGTAATTCGAATCCAATCTTATGAAATGGATTTGGATTTGAAGGTTCAACATTTTAACCACTTCGACCAAAGGCCCAGTTAAGAAGTTGTAATGGAAAATCAGAAACGTTTTAGCCTTTGTTGGGCTCTTCGTTCTGAACCCAAAGATTTCATTACAGTTTTTGTATTTTTCTAAAAAGTTCACACAAAAATTTTAGCTAGTTTTTGAAAAGTTAACACACTCTAACCTAAAAATTCTATTGGTGCACCTAACGCACCCTTAGTCTTTGAAAACAAATCTTACTCGATTTAGCAAGCTTTGGTAATTCTTTGGCAATGCATTCATGAGGCGAACTTAATGGACTCTAATTCTATTCTACGCACATCTCACAATCTTGAAAATGTTTTAACCTTTCCAACAAGGTCAATGACGCTCCCTGTGTTATAGAAGTTCAATAGTACAACCGTCTATCAAGATCGATATCAAAGTCAATATAAATGGTGCAACTAATGGTGCTCCTGACGTGATAGGACATGACGGTATTTTTAGAAATTATAGAGGCTTATGCAAAGGTTATTTTGCTAAATCTCTTGATATTCATCATGCTTTTGAAGTCGAGCTTATGGATGTTTTCACTGCTATTGAATTTTTTGGTCAATTTAATTGGGGCGTCCTACGGTTTGAGTGTATTTCTACAATATTATTGATCTACTCCTTTCAATGGGCATGGCTGTTCCTTAAAGGTTTTTGGCTAGATGAGATCATGATCTCAATTATCTTTTAAAAATTACTGATAGAGCATCTCATTTTTATGAGATCAGAATCACGTTGCTGAGAAAATTGTTATTCATACTATCCAATCAACCTAGACAACACTATTTGGTAGTTCGATTCTCCGGAATTCTGCTCTACTGCGGTTTAAAAAGATTTAGCAAGATTATACCATGTTACAGATTTTGGAATTAGCCGACTTTCTAAGTAATCATGTACTCATTTTTCCCTACTAGGTTAGAGGCAAGTTTTTAGCAAAGTATATTTGAAACTACTTCCAAGATGCGAATTATATGATCACTATCTTTTGGCAGTAGCTTCCAGTGCTTTTCATTTTCTTGGGTTTTGCTTTTCGTCCATTGTTGCCTTGGCCGTCGATATTGGACATGATCAAAGTGGTCAACAGCAAGACATAACTTTTTTTTTTTTTTTTTTTGGGGAGACTAACCTAAAATTGTTTCAAAAGACAACAACGCAACATGTCAATCCTACCGAGAATAATACAACATTAAGCCCGTAATTTAAAAAATAATCTCAAACACTTGTTATTAAACTCAAATTTAAAACTTTACATCTACCGACTCACTTAAAAATATACCTTACTCCGTTTGACTACTATCAGTGACGAAGCCAGACATTTTTATCAAGGAGGGCTAATACTATACAATGAATAATAAGGGGATATTATGAGTAAGTTTTCTTTTTTAACAAGTTTTATTATGGAATTTTCTTCAAAATTGTAGGTTATGCTTTGTTAAAATAAAGCCCCCTGGTCCTTTATTAACAACGTCTTTGGCCACTACCTTGATAATGCATGGTAAAGAAGAGCACATACATAATATGTTGATAATGCACACAAATGCGAGTAAATTCAAAGTCCACGTACACAAAGCACAAAATTTCACTCGGATATGGATTTCAAAATTCTCTCATATTTAAAGATTTTAAAAATATTAATCAATATATGTAACACCCGCCCCCCCCCCCCCCCCCCCCCCCCCCCCCCCCCCCCCCCAAAAAAAAAAAAAAAAAAAAGAGCACGGAAGCAATTGCATGGGACTTCCCCTTTCTCACAACCAAGCAAAAATGAAGCTTCCCCACCAAATTCCCATTTTTTCCCCACTGGAATTTTCCCAGGAAAGTTCGTTTGTGTAATCACGTAGCTCCACGTAATAGTTTCAACAATAATTATGTCAAGGAAAATGAAATAAGCCTCATCAAAGTAGTAGGTGAGAAGAGCAAATACTAGTAAGAGTCGTCTTGGAGAATGTCAACAAAACATAAACACAAAAAAGAAGAAAGCCAACAAAAATTAAAGACTCATCATTTGTATGGACAAAACTAAAAAACGGTCGGTTCATCTTTTGACCGTTAGTCCATGTGTCGGTTTACGCATGCTACACTTGGGTCAAAACGCGGTGTCGTACACGTGGCATGATGTTGTTGTGTGACTACGAAACTTATAACACGTTTTTATTTTTTGTGGGAATTTTGACGTCTTGTATTGTACATAATATATGATGAGTTTTTATTGTTATTGTCGGATAATGAATGTTGGTTTTGATTTTTTTGTTGTTACGAAGACGTGTCGAGATGGTAAAGGCTGAGAGCTTGACGGCAGTTTTAGGCCGTTGGACTGTTTCCTTTTGTCGTTTTCAAACCTTAAAAATGTTTATTGTCAAATTCCAATCCCCTCTAGTTCATCACTAATATCTTCTCATCTCATGTTTCCCTCTTTCAATTTTATGTCAACCTTTGCAAATTCTCTCTCTCTCTCTCTCTCTCTCTCTTTTTGCTACTATGATGAAAATGAAATTCTTGGTCGGCTAAAGATAAGTTTGCCTCTCTCATAAACTTAATTTTCTCTAATTAATTATCTCAATGAACACGTACTTATTCTCTTATCCTCCTTTATCTGTCTTAATTAATGAACTGATAGTTGCAAGACATTATTTAATTTTAGTGATAACAACTTATGATTCTGGAAAAAGGAATACATTAGGCATGCGTTTTGGAACACATGAATTTCTTGGATTGGCAAATATATATGAGACGACTTGTAGTTTAGTAACTTAGATATGTTTTTAATCCCCTAAATAAGGAGAAACTTTTGAATATATATATATATATATATATATTTTTTTTTTTTTTTGTGGGTAGGAAATGTCCCGTATGCAGTAACGCATGTCATACGAGTCACGACACTTGAAATTATTTATAAACTTATAATATCTTGTTGATTTATATGCAATATCCTAAAGAATCTTGTCATATTATATTATTTATATATTAGTGAAAAAGACAAATATAACACAGATCACATTATAAGTGATGTAGGAGAAGGTTGTCTTATGTAATAGTCTATATATATAACAGACGCTCTTATGTTTTGATGACGAATATATTATCCTAAAAAGTACACCTTTTACCTTTTCCAAGGATTGAAGAGCATAAATTTTAACACCTTGTTAAGCGACGTACAAATTGACAGCTCTAGCTAACAATCAGGATTAATTAGAATGGTAATTTTTTAATTATCATCCTGATCTAATTCATATATACCAATATATATAAAGTAATTGTAAATATAATCTAATATAGTAATTTTATATACCTGATTTATCATAAAATCTATTGTTTGAATCCCACTCTTGGCTTCCTTTTGTTTTTGTTTTTTGTTTTTTGTTTTTTTTGTTTTTCCAAAACCAATATGATTATCATAACTAGCTAGGACATGACGTAAAATACACAACGAATAGTATCATATGAAGAATAAAAATATATATAATATCATTATATAAGATGTATTGCCGCTAACGGATATCTAGGGGGGAAAAAAAAGTTGAGAGGATAGCTATTACTAGGACCCAATTGGCGGCAGAAGATTTTGTAGAATATATTTTGAGCAACATCCGGGTGTAAGATCTAGGTCATATAATCATATTATATTTAATTTGCAAGTTGTAACTTGAAATCTGTTGCAGAGCATATAAATTATTCATATATTATGAGTTCTTTTAAATTTAAATTAAGCTGTAATGATAATGATTACGTTCGTCAAGCTTAATCATATAATTTTTGCTCTTTAGCTTAATCATATATTTGGTGATTGTGATAAGAATGACTTTTGCACTTACTTATAATAATATAATAAATGGGTCCGTTGGCTGATTATGTCCAAAATTTATATATACTTAACCATGTAGTACTACTATAATTAGTCTCTTTTTGTAACGCTTTTTCAAAGGATTTCCCACTTTGTTTGTTAAATTATACTATGTTTTGTTTTATTTTAAAAGCAAGAATAAATTATACTGTGTTTGATAAAGCGTTCTACTATTTTAAGCAATCTTCAACTATAATGAATCGAAAAAAAAGAAGCATTAGGTAAATAATGTTTGTTTATGTGTGTGTGTGTGTGTGTGTATATATATATATATATATTTTTTTTTTTTTTCCCATCTCTCTCTTTCTCGTCCCCTATCTCGCTAAGATTTGCGTCGTTCGTAATGCTTCTTTACGTCCGGGGTCCAACGCCGTCTCTTTATTGGCCACCGGACTCCCGGCCCTAGAGAAGACGCTTTTGATCCTTTGGAGGCGAGGATGGCTTCATGGTCGGAGGAGATGCGTTTTGGCCTATTTGGCCATGTTGGTTGGCTTGTCACCAGAGATGTTGATTTTTGTCGCTATTTTTTTGTTTTTATTTGTACTAACGAATGTGGTCTCCCTAAGCTCTCATATTGATTGTATGTCCAACACGAGTATCAAATAAAAACCCACACGGTTCAACCTATTGGTGTTGAATTTTAACAAATGCCATGGTCATGGTGATTTTTTTTTTTTTTTTTTTAAATTTGGAAGTTGGAAGATTCAAATTCAATACCTTATATATATATATATATATGAAGTCATATATAAAATTACTATTAGATTATACATACGATCATTGTGCTAATTGAATCTTATAAATAGTTACTACATATTCCTCAATAATTTAAAAAAATAAAAGTAAAATGGAATAGATGATGAGAGTTTTAAGGAGGTGCTGACATAATCAGGATATCTGGAAGCACCTGCTGATATTTGTTGTTATCATTTAGAAGAAAAAAAAAGTAAAATAACTAACAAAGGAAATCAAATTGATCCGTTAATTTACTGGATAAACAGAATATCCATTCTTGTTTTTGGCGGTCTATTAGTTTTCACTATGTGAAATTATTTGATTACAACTTTGACAACGACAAAGATCGAGATTAGTACCAAGTAATCAAAACCAAATAACGGTCAAGATATTCTAATCTCTTTATCTCCAATAGTTTGTTGACACGTAATTCGCTTTTTGTAAAGTACTAATGCTAGTGACTCATTTGTTCCTATCATTAATATATCCAATTCTTAAGATAATGTCATTCATCGATGAAATAAATAGAATTAACATCATTTCTCACAGGGAGATAATTATGTCCTATGACAAAACATATATATAATCTATCGGGTAATTTTGAATCATACTTATATATTAAAATCAAAATTGACGGTTAAGAACCATAATTTATTGGAACATATTTTTTATATCCTGTTATAGTATCTTCATTTAATTAATGAATTTGTTGAAATATAAAATTAAATTATTGATCCACCTCTTAATAGTTTAAATTTTTGAGATGAACATCCTTAGAAAATATATATATATATATATATATATATATATAAGGAAAAAAGAAAGTAAATGAAAAAGAAAAAGAAAAGAGGAAGACAGAATGATGTCGCTCTTGTCGGGATTCAAAAACTACTATGCATTGTGGAGAAGATCTCAAATAAATAAATAAATAAATAAATAAAGCAAACTGTGCAAAGCAAGTGTTTCAAGCAAAAACTGCCAAGTGTTGTTCTGTTTTCCTGATTGCAATGGCAATGGTTGGGATATTCTCACACTAGAAACATATGCCCGAAACAAGATTAAAAAAAAAAAAAAAATTTATTGAAAAACAAAAAGAAAAAAATTATACATATACATACACATATGAACCATAATATGACAAAATAAAAGGCTTTTTAATTAAAGACACACGAGACATATTTCCATTATATGTATATACACACACACACACACACGTGAAATGTGTCTACATAAACAAACTCACTGAACAAGTGTACTGTTTTACAAGTATTAACAAAGATCCAAATTACTTTTGCAAAATTAGTGTGCAACACATGGTGTTGGAAAAAAGAAAAAGAAAAAGAAAGGCACATCGTTTCTTTTTTTTTTTTTATTATTATTCTTTGTTTATTTATTTATTTCCTTCTCTTGATTATGTAATTCTATAAGCGTTATAGCCTTGTGAGAATCATATCAAAACTTAAAACTGTAAGTATTCGATGGAATTTGATTATGTAACATCTAATATAATATTCATATTATTAATAAAGTATTTTTTAAGCTAACAAACAATTTTCTTAAATACTAAGGGAGAAGAGTCTTATTAATATAGCTTGACAAAGTTTTTTAGAAGTTCCTTATCCAAAATCTACTTCTAAAAATATTTAAATGATCCGTCAGAAGAGTTTTAATTCTCTAAAAGAGCTTCTAGTAAAATAAAATGCTTCTAATTAAAAAAAAAAAAGTCTTCTGAAAAAACTTTGAAACCTGTACAAGTTTTAAAAAGACATTATAAACTTTACTATAACATTTTTTTTAACTCATAATAAAATTTGAAAACCATATTGATTTGTAAAACTCTTTTAAAAAATGTGAATGCAAATACTTACTGAAAAATCAGAGGGACCCGTTAGTCATGAATGCGTCGACAAATAATATCATCATACATCTTACAAAGAACGGTCCACCACCAAAAATTAAAGCAAAACATACTTGGTCCGCTAAAATCTGGAGCTACATAGACGCTGTCTTCTATTGGCTTTGGACTAAGTTTTTTATTTCTGTTATGTCTGAACAAAACTTGCACAGTTTCTTTTTTTTTTTTTTTTTAATATAATTTTCTGTTTCAAAATGGGACCAATAATTTATATAAATTTAAAACAGCTCCATAGGGGTATATGCTTTTAATGAGTCTCCTGATGCACGTGGGGTGGGGGGTATCTACTTGAGTACCTCCTGAGGTTGTCTCCTTGTGCAAACGGTGTGGGTTCATGTCTCGTGACATTCTACGCTATGAAGATTAGTGGCTTTGACTTTCTCTTATGTGGGTTAATTTGTCGTGAAACTACTCTCAAGTAGTTTCATGGCAAACATTTGAGACCATTTCATGTTACTCGCATGATGTTTCATTATCTATGTATCATGTGATTGTAATAGATTGATATGACATGTTTCGTTTCCGATATATTATGATTCAATTGAATATAATCGACACGACGTGTTTCATTTTTTGATATAGTATTACTGAATGCAATGCAAACAATATCAATTTCAATTTTTACCTTATCAATCGTGTCACAAATAATTGATCTATTTATCTTATAGTCAACTTTGAATTAAGTGGTCAAAACCTATGTATCAACTCAAAATTGATTTTTTTTTAATAAAAAAAAAAAGATCGAACAGTCACTAAAACTCATTTATTTCTTTTTGTTTTTGAATGGTATGTGTGAACCGACCGTCGGTAAGATCTTTTTTATACCATGCTATTATTCATTTTTTAAGAACCCGTAGCTTCATTCAATCATGAAAAAAGTTTAGGACAAGCATCCTAATTATTAATAGAAAATGTTATTTACCTCTACTTTGTTGTAGAATTTATTTGTTATTAATGTGTGCTATTAAAACATCGTCGATGTCCTTTAGTTGATTAACCTTGGGGTCTAAGAAAAGCAAATTATTTACCTTCAAAAAGAAGGGGCAAAAAAAAAAAAAAAAAAAAGGACAACTAATTATTTGTGACAATAAGCAAAGTTCGAGTCACCATTTAGTATAATATGTGCCCGTGACATGACCACGTGGAGTATGCAAATAATTGCTACCTTGCTAGGTGGATTAGATAATATAGGAGAATTATCCGTTAGAATATCAAAAGATTCTCATTAATAGTAAAATTTTTCGTTAACTAGATTCTCATAATTTTTTGTTAAATACAAGTATCATTTCTCTAATTTTATTGTCTATGATATATTACATTAGTAGTGATGCACATGCTTATTCTGATTTGTAAATATTAAAGATATAATTATTATTTAAAAACTTATTAAAAAAATTCACATAGTTGATACTTAAAAATTATTTATGTGATATTTAGTTTGTGTTTTGGATTCATGTAAATTCGAAGCCTCAATTGAAAAGACAAATTAAAGGGGAAAAGGAGAGAGAAGAGAAGCTACTATATATATATATATATATATATATATTTATTAAGAGTAGCTATTAGATTCACCTTCGATACTAATCTCTTAATACCGCTTGTGTGAATTTTTTTCTAAGCTCAAAACCAATCCAAATTTTTACGTTTTAGTTATCCATGTCACATTTTTTTTTTTCTACATTTATTCCATTCAAATATTACTTTTAACAAAACCATTCAAATACACATTTAATTTGAATACACAGTTCAAAATTTTCATTTAGATTCATACATTCATTTTAAAGTCAGTAGTCTAAAAAATCTAAGTTCAACCTATAATCAAAATGGACACTTAGTCTATGATCAAAGTTCGAGATAAAAGTTTCTAACAAAAAAAGTATGAGATTAAAATTTGAGAGTTAAGCCAAATGATAGTATATTAAGGACCCGTTTGGGGCGTCATTTTCAGATGACAAAATATCATCTGGATTTCAAAATCCCAACTTTAAATCAAACTTTCTCATTTTTTTTAATTTTCAAAAAACTCAAAATTTAAAAATCCATAACTTTCTCATTACAAATCGAAATGAGATGATTTTTATGTCAAAATGCTTATAACGACTAGACGAATAATACAAGATCCATTTTGTATTTTTTCCTAATACATTTTAAATTTTTGTATTATTTTTTATATTACAGAACTTTTTTAAAATTTTTTTATTTAAATATATATTTTCAACTCAATTTTTAAAACGTCTTATTCAGATATCCCCAAAAGGGTCCCAGGGAAGGAAGACGAAGAAGAAGGAGAAGGAAGAAGAAGATGAAGAAGAAGAAGAAGAAGAAGGAAGAAGAAAAAACATTGGTGAAAGGACAATTTCCCATTAACGAACTGTTTGGAAAGTTTAGTGGGCCAGTCAAGGCCACTTGAGAACACAGTGACGGGCAATTATTGAGTAAATCAGATTGAGAAAAGCCAACTGAAATGATTTGACAATTCCCAAACTCCTTTCCTTGACAGAGTGCCAATTGTCCCAATCAAAGTCACTAAAATTGGATCCCACAAGTAATCAACGGTGGTGATCTGAAAACAGATCCCCATTTCCTCCAACCACTTGGCCACTGGTTTTTCCCTCTTATCCTGAGCCGGAAATCCCGGACACAGACCCAACCCAAGCTCTGTTGTGTGGGCCACAAGACATAAAGCAGACGACCAAGTGGGTCCACTAACTGAAGCCCATTTGGCCCCCCCTTTTCTTCTTCTTCTTCTTCTTCCTTCTCCTTTTTTTTCTTTTTTTTTTTCACCCTATTGTTTTATGGAAACTCCATTATTGTTCCCCTATATTTGTACCCTCAAATGCCCAATAATGTGGGAATACCATCATTCAACTTATGAAACCTCCAAATAGACCTATAAAGTTGACCATGGGTGAACCACAATCCTCAATAATATATCCTTATATTCCCTCTCATTTAGGTCCCTTTAGTACATTCTTTGTTTGTTACTTTCATTTATTTAGCAACTTGCAATCATCTAGACTAGTCTCGTCTTTTCTATCTCTTTTCAAGTTTTAACAAGTTGGATAAATGAGGTGATGTGTTCAACCATTAGTAGCTTGGTACAACGGTTATGATATCTTTTTGTTTTGTTTTTTTTTTTTTTTTCTCTCCCTCACAGAATGGGTTTAAGATTCAATATTTTAGAGTTCTCATTTTATGGTCTCTGCTAGGCCAATAGGCCGTGTGACATTAAGCTTATAATTATTGAAGTAAAAACTGAGCTCATTCTTCAAATAAAATTGAGTCAAATCCTAATAAAGAAGGGATGGAGATAGAAATGAAACCAATTTAAGTGACATAGAATACTTGTAAGAAACAGTACTTAAATATACCAGCAGAGTAAGTACCATACATTAATTAAAAGTAGATCCTATAATATAAAGTTTATAAATATTCTCCTTCAATCGGTTTACCATTGTAAATGACAAGTTGTCCAAGAAATTCCACATCAGTTCTGATTATGTTCCCGAAAGTACTCCATGCTGACGTGTTTTTTTGTCCAAGGACATATGTAAGCAAGTTTTTTTTTTTTTTTTTTTTTTTTTTTTCATGTTTGCTAGTTGGTACTGGCTAGTAATGTTACATTTCTTATCTTGTTAGACGTGATGTACAATCAACACGAACGACCCACATTTGCCCTATATGAGTTTCCCTTGTGGACCAATAAAAAGCTTCAAATTAGAGCGAGTTCATGTCCTTGTTTTTTCTCAAGATATTTCAAAAAAGTTTATCTTGGGTAATTATCATGTCGCATGAAATGTATACACTTGGTCAGTTCAAAGATCATCTCAATGGCCTTTACGTAACATATTTGGAATTGGGTAACTAATATTTGTAAATAATTAAGATAGGCCGGCCAAGAAATATTGGGAAATGTAGAGAGAGTTTTGTAATGCATAATCATGCAAGGAGTTAAACAATGCAAGGACCAATAATTGTGTGACAATGTTAGATGAGCAGTGACAGAGGGTGAACAATGCATTTATCTTTGAAATGCAATCGAAATTAATCAGGTATTTTTTTTTGTTTTATTATTGAATTTCAGAATTTTTAGAGTGAAAACAAAAAGAGAAGATGGGATGAGATCAATGATCTTTTTCTCCTCGATTTAAAAAAAAAAAAAAAAAACTTTTCGATTCTAAATAGATAAAAGTACATTCAGATTTGAGCTACTAATTCAATTTTCATAAAACATTTACCAGCAGAAAGAGGTTGGTAATTGTTCCAAAACAGCAAAAGTATAGAAAATTCACGCTACTCATACTTCAAGAAATATAAAAATATGTATTTATATAAATAAATATATATTTATTTATCTTTGATGTTGTTGATTAAAATATTGATAAATAACTATGTACTAATTAGCACATAAAATAGAACATTATATAGCCAGGGCCATTAAAAAAAAAGCTCGTTAATTTAGTTGGTATAAAGTGTTGTTTTGTGTTGTCTTAACCAAAAGGAAAGTCCCTAGCTTAATTTAGACATATATCCAACATACCCACGTTGGCTAATGCTCTCTCCCATTTGATTATGCTTTTATGTCTACCCTTCAAAAAGACCCTTGCAAAGGGCCATATTATCAAAATTGGTTGGCATTACGATTTACTTTTTTTTTTTTTTTTTTCCTTTCTTTCATATATAATGCAACTTTTTTGTTGTTGAAAAAAAAAAAATTTATTGTGTCTTCACTCCTTTGACTAGCATAGAAGTATATGTATTGGACCTTTGACAACAGGACAAAAGATCATAAAAGGCTCTCCCGACGGAAAATCCCCCCACGTGTCCCTGGTCACACTCGTTTTTAGGCAGAGATGAGGATGGGGATAGGAATGGTTTTATAAGGTCAGGGAATGGGGACGGGAAGCAATCTCTGCCCCGTCCCGACCCATTGCCATCCCACTATTCATCTAGATATAATTTTCTAAATCATCATCTTGATATTTGTATTTCTCTTTTATTATCATAAAAAAAATAATTGAATAAAAATTTGGGGTCAAAATGAAACTCATAAATTCCATTGTTCTTGTAGCTATACTCCAATATAGATTGTAGATATGATAATCATAAAAATGTGACAATATATCAACTTTAACATAAAACAGTAAATCTTTCTAATACTATACATAATTAAATTATAACATATTTGATATAAGACATTTGATGGGACTGCGGTGACACATTTTTCACCAAAAAATAAAGCCTGTCCATAAGTCCTTCAACGATTATTTATGTTAGATTCTGAGGAGTCTACTTAATAACGTTAAGGAAACATGTTAACATTAATCGTCCCTATTTTTTTTTTTTTTGGGACATTTTCCTTTATAAAACATATACATATGGAACAATATACATGCTACTGATAAATGTGATAATTTCATGACGTGATTGATGATGGCTTTATATCATGATTTCCCTTGTTAAAGTTTCTTTAATAATTTCATGTATAATATTATTGATTCATTTAACCAAAGTCTTTGATATGACTACATAAATGTCGCTTAGAAATGCATGCACATACCGAAAGTTAATTTTACACTACTAATCACATGAAAAAGATCGAAAAAAGGGCCGACCCTAAATCCTTTTTCCTCGAAATCTGTAGCACTTTCAACCAGACACTAGAAAAAGCTTGTAGACATAACTAATTATTAACCAAAAGATTAATGATAAACCAATTAGCTAATTAATTATAAAGTTAAACTGTCCATGTTAGTTGGGTCGTCGCAGCAGTTTTGGCAGTTTTTTCTGGTATAGTCGGTTATTAATTGTTCTAGGATTCCTTCAATAATCATATCTTTTGGGATATGTTCTTGTCACATGTGGTTACACTTGCTATTTTGTGCTATCCGAGTTATACACTCTCTTATTCAACCTCTTTACAAAACGGCAGGTGTAAATTTTTTGTATGTTATTTTTCAATGATATTTATCTTTTACACTAATAGTTTTAAGGATAAATTATTTATTTAGTCTCTAGACCTTTTAGTTTATTCAACTTTGCTACGTGTTCTTTTTTTTTTTTTTTTTTGGTAGTTTGAATAACCCTAAACTATTAATTTTTGACAGAATCCGTCAGTAAGTTAGTTAAAAAGTGATGCTCACGAATGAATTTCATCTAAAATTCAACTGAAAAGACTACCATAACAACAATTTATAGTTTACGGTCACTCCAACTATGAAAGAAAAGAATATGAACTAAAATTACTTAAAAATTTTGTGACCAACCTAACAATTAATTAATTACCCTAATTTTAAATATATAATCCATGTTACAAGATTTTAATCTAACTAATAGTTACAAGATGCTAAATAATATAGTCAGACATGACATGTCCTGTGTACAGATCTTTATAGAAATAAAGTAATGGCCAATAATATATATGAATACAAAGGTTGCTTAAATTATGAATAAGGCCTTGTTTGGTGAATCAACTTCACTCAAACTAAACCGTATTTTTTCATCTCAATTTTTATCTTTTTCTCAAAAGTCAACAAAGTTTATAACTACTTTTTAAAAAGTCAACTCAACTCAAACTTAAAAATTTCATCTCATTTTAAACTCAACTTATTCACCAAACGGACCTTAAAACTTCTTCTGATAAGAATACTCTATCGATATGTCACAATCACATAAAAATAAGAAAACCATTTACTAAAATAATAAATAGAAAGTAACTAATAAACTTGATATAGAACAAAAGCTTTACCAAAATATTTTTTTCTTGCCCATAAAATTCTCATAATTAATGCTAAAACGAGTATCTGCGCAATATGCTCATATGTATGCATATGATTGTTTTATTCTTTGTGACTGAGTAATATATATTTATTTATTTTTTGATAAATGAATAATATATATTTAATATACATATGTAGGATCTGACTCGTATCCACTTTCCTTGATTTTGGTTCTTATGCATGTGATAATATTGGATTTTACGCGAGTTGCATTATTATTGGGAGATTGGCGAAAAATGATTACTAATTATTAATAATTTAACGAAAATTAAGGAGAAATTCAAAATTACAGAAACTGATAGTTAGTTATATTTTTAGTATATAGTTGATTAACAGGAGGACCCAACTCCCAAATAGGATATATTGATTTTGGTGGCATATAATTATAACCATGCAGTAAGCTAGCTAGGATACATGTTTAGATTAGCCTAATCTTAACTTTGAAGACATAAACCTAGTGTTAAGGTTAAGCAACTAGCCGCAAGCTACTTAGTTTTATTTTAATTTTTAATAACAGAAGAGAGCACTAAAACATCATGAATTACGTGCACATCCTTATTACGGATTGGCACCTGCTAGCGAAATCTCTCACACTTAAACCCTCAACTCAATTTTATTAATAATAATAAATAAAAAAAGAAAACCAAAATACAAATAGAAATTAGTATTCTAAAAAGAAAAAACCACCCGTAAGGGTCATAAAAACCCAAATTAAAAAAAAAAAAAAAAAGTAAAGAGGATTGATTTTAATATTTTAATAAATAGGGAACTATGAAAAGCTCTTGTTTCTCTGTTGGCTTTTCTTGTGTAACCTGTCATGTTTTTCCGTTGAACAACGGTAAAATAGAGAATCAACATAAATCAGTTGATCATTTATCAAAATAATAATAATAATAATAATAATAATTATTATTATTATTATTATTATTATTATAAATTGGGCATGTGGCACCACGTGAAATGCACGTCGAGAGTGGACTAGTTCTATATATGAATTATTTTTTGGTCATGATGGGCTTTCTTGCATGCATGTGTAAGTGCAGAGTTGCACGCTTACACAACCACACAGCCGCATTTTAACTTGTTGATTTGAATCTGAGACATTGATCATTGTATGGTTTGTTGATTAATAAAATAATAAATAAGAAAAATACTAGGGGCACGTTTGAGGTACCGTCCGAAGATGACAAAACACCATTTGGATTTTAAAATCCCAACTATATATCATACTTTATCTATTTTTTATTTTCATAAAATTCAAACTTTAAAAGTCCATAATTTTTTCATTTCAAATCAGAATGAGATGTTTTTTCTGTCAAAATGCTCATAACGAGAAGAGGAATAAGACAAGATCTATTTTTCGTATTTTTTTCGGAATGCATTTCAAATTTTTGAATTATTTTTTAAATAAAAGAACTTTTTCAAAAGTTTTCCCCCCATATATGCATTTCCAACTCAACCTTCAATATACCATCTCCAGATGTTCCCCCAAACGGACCCTAATTATTCTAATTCTAATTGTAATTTTTAAATATCAATTTATGTGACATATGAGTTGTCATTATTTTATCAATAAGTGCTTAAAACATTGTTATTTCAATTGATCATTACATCTATTAATGAAAAGATGACATCTTACTGTCACACAAGTACTTGGTATTCAAAAATCAAGATTAGAATTGATGTCTTAATATATAATAATAAAACAATCTGGCTCATTATAATAATAATAATAATAATAATAATATATTATTATTATTATTATTATTATTTGGTTCTTTTTGAGATATGACCTATAATATATAATTGTAGAGCATATTCAAGCCTAAATTTTACATACTAACTGACGCAACATTTGACATAGAATTACATAATGTAATTGGCCTTTTCCCACCATATCTCTTTTTCTTTCTTTTTTATATAAGAAAACTCAAGTTTAAAAAATCTATAATTTTCTTATTTTAAATCAAAATAAGATGATTTTGTACTATATGTTCACAATAATGAGATAAACGAAACAATATTCGTTTTATTATTTTTTTTCGAACACATTTCAAATTTTTACACTTTTTAAATATCACAGTTCGTTTTCAATTTAAGTTTAAATCAAACATACCTTGTTAAATATTTATTCATTTCTAATTAAAAAAAAAAAACTCTGAAACTCCAACTGAAGTTGGTGTTCCAAACATAACCTCTAATCAAAATGACAATGAGTCCATGGTTCAACCGCATCCCTTCCCAAAACAAATATCTACTGGACATTGTAAGGATATATCGTTTATTTTTTTACTTTTTAATCTATCTATCTTTTTTTATTTTTTATTTTTTATTTTTTAATTAAATGTAGGAAGATCTTTTGTTTTTATCTTCCAAACTTCCAATTTTTAATACGAATAATTCTTCATTTCATGTGCCTATACGGCTAATTGCTTGCATTGATCCTGATATTTTGCTCATATCAAATTACCAACTGCAAGATTCACTACTCCATGTTCGCCCCCAATAATTAAATTAGAGAAACACATAATTAACCACGTTATAGTACTCTAATCATGTGAAACCTCCACTTATCATGGGCTCCTCATGTATCCTTCCATATATACATATATATATATATATATATATATAGCCAAATTAAATATATTTCCCCGACTCAAACAAACTCATATAAAATCAAGAATAATGATTAGCTAAATCCGTCTTTGTTCTTCGGTTAATCTTTGTAACACAAAATATTTAGTCCTAAACTTGCGGTTACTCGTTCACTTAAAGAGTATACTTTTAATTACTTAAAAGGTCCTACCAGCATGTGAACATATACAATGATCATGGTCACCCAAGAATATGCACCATTATTAATTAGTTAGTGATGCTAATTAACATATTTTACAAACTAAATAAGTGTTATCTTGGCATTAGTTCAAAATTAGCGAATCCCTAGATAGTCGGCACGTATTAGTGGTAGAACCGCAGAGAACATTGTCTTAATTTTCACATACTATTTTAAAAAAAAAAACTTGGTTTAATTATCAGTCGATGACACGTGCCATGTAGGCACGTGTTAGGGGAGAGGAAAGAGAGATATATAGAGAGAGAGAGTGAGTGATGTGTCTTTGGTCATGGTGAGGATTTGAATATCCTTAAAAGTTTGATAATTGCAATTAAAATATATATCCTTGACCGTGTGGTATGCATGTGTTTGCACTAATAAAATATAACCTGCCGACCCTACTGTTTTGTCCCACTTATTTCTTAATTAATTAAGTAGTTATATAATTACTTCTCTGGCAAACCAAAAAAAAAGAAAAAAAAGAAAAAAAAAAAAAAAAAAAGAAAAGTTCCAAAGGAAACGAAATGAAACTCGAAAAGAGAAGATAATTTGCTTATGACAAGGAATACATGATTTGGAACTGGTCTAATATATCTACAAATACATATATATATATATATATATCATGATCTTGGGCTTTCTTTATAAGTATTATAATCCCTCCGACATATACCGTTGCATGATATAAGACTCACTTAGCACATAAACATAAAATTCATGGCAAATAGTAATCAAATTAATTATCATGAGCTCGGAATATTCTCTTTAAATATACAAAGTGGGATTTTTTTTTTTTTTTAATGCCATGTTCACCACTATGAAGAAACACGTATACCTTTATAAGAATGTTTAAGTTGATGAGTCTTATCATGACAAATGTCCGGAAGATAGTCTCTATCAACATCTATTACCTATATTATACATACACACGTACAAGGGTGGAGCCAACTATAACCGAGTGGAGGATTTCCCTTCAGGGTTTTTTTTTTTTTTTTTTGGTCAATTTTACCTTTAAAAATTATACATTTTTTATAAATATTTTGCTCCCACTAAAAATTGATTATTTCTATATAAATTTTTATAAAATATTGTTTTTTTAATGTACGTCCCCATTAAAATAATATGCTAGTTACGCATACATTCATCATATATATATATTACATACATATGAAATCTCTCCACTTTGAGTTTGAGGGTTTAGGGTCATCCATGACATTAGCTAGGGAAACTAATAAAACCCCACCTTATAAAGTAAGGTAGTTGTTTGGCAGAACATGAAAAGTGGAGATCGGGATATGGTGGTTAGCCCCATGATTGGGAAGTTAGAAAAGTTTGTTAAATTCTAGAAAAAAAAAAAAAAAAAAAAAAAAAAAAAAGAAAAAGAAATTATGCACAGTTGATGAAAGATGATGATGATGATATATATCTTTTATATAATTATATGTATAGTCGTGATCGACTTGGGGAAGAAGGAATCTCTACCTATAAATTGTACAAAGGCAAATTTTTTTAATAAGAAAAATTGGTAACAATGATAATTAACAATATTTTATTAATTGGGTCAGGAAGAAAATCTTTACAGGAGATTCACCCACAAAAAAAATTGAAAAAAACTACAAATCAGAAAGCCAATGCTTTTGAACGGGGCACCTAACTATCATCTTGTCTCCCAATTGAGGAGACTGTTAGTACTTACGGGTAAAAAGGATTCGGCAGGTTTTAACACTGATTATTGGTGTTAATTAATCTCCTATTCACCCCTGATCGCTCGACACGTTTTATTGACTGGTACGTATTGACTCCATACTTATAGGTAACATAGGTTTTTATGAAATGAAAAAAAAAGTCGCTTTTTTAAAACTTGGGTGACCTTTAACCCATTCCTTTAATAGGAATGGAGGGCCAGATGATTGGATTAGATTAGAAATGGGAGCATGATCGGTCCTCTATTACATTCCTTTAACAGGAAAGGCGAGTCGGATGAGAAAATAGATAATATATTAGGCCAGCTCTTTCTCCCATTCTTTTTTTTAATTACACTGATCGAGAAGGCTGCTACTAAATACTTCTATTATGTCAAATTAACTATAAGTACAGTATAATCATGTGATTTAAGGAGATCAAAACTTAATAAAACTTGATCTTTGTTCATGTAGATATGCTAAATTAATGTAAATTAATAATAATGCTATGAATCAACTAGTCTGTTCTTTTCACAATTTGAGAATGCTAGCTAGCATAGTTTATAGATATTGGCACCCCATTATATTTGACAGGCTAGAATTTGATTACGATTATTATTATTATTATTTTCTAGTACAGTAGGTTTTCTTTTAAAAGATCTGATGAAGAAAATGGTGTAGTATTATAGTTCCATTCTTTTAATAATTTAGTAAACTATATATAGTAATAGGGGAATATGATACAATATTACTCTCAATTTCCTCATAATTAGCTACTAAAGAAATGCTGATAGAGGAGAATCAAAGTTCGTTATATATATATATATAGAGAGAGAGAGAGAGAGAGAGAGTGAGAGATTTTATTTATATATAAAAAAAAGAACAAGATCTTACAAACATAAACCAAAAATATTAAAAGTAGAATTAGAAGAACAATAAAAATGCAAATGAAACAACAAATAAGCAATTAAAAGCAATCGTAAAGATTTTCTCAATTTATTCACTTATGAATCCTAAGTTAATTTGTAAGAAGTCTTACTCTCTTCAGCTTCTTTATTCAGTGTTTATAAATAAGATATACACTAGTGGTCCCAAGAAATGGGCATAATTTAGTAAAACGAAATACATTTAAAAAAAAAATGCATACTCATGTCCCATTTTCCAAAATACCATTCTACAAATTGTAAAAGGGTGTACAAGTTATGGAAGAGATCAGCTTAACCATTATTTATATTTTTCCCCCTTTGAATAGGCAAGCTAATTAGATGAGATTGATTTATACCAAATCATTGATTTTCTATCACAAATATACTTTTCTAATGATAGATTTTCATTGATTTCTCAAATATACAAATATACTTTATTCAATGATAGATTTTAATTGTAGCCTACCTTCTTTTTGTAATCACTACAATAATAATGCCTATTAATATAACATTTGATAATTGCGTTTTTGAAAAATATAACTACTTTTATTAACTTAACTACGTAAAAGAAATGATTTAGGACCAAATTTTGACCAATGTTTCCTTAATTTACTGAACTACCAAACCCATTCACATTACATTTTATTGGAAAATATTTGTTAAATCAAACAGAATTCCGTATTGGCCTACCTATCTCCGGCCCCACACTTCTTGACTAGAAGACTACGGAATTAGGTAGAATCATAAGTGTCTACACCAAGCAATATGTATGTGCATGCATTGTTCAATTATACACACATTTCACATTATACGTATATAAATACAGTAATATTAAATTATATAAAGTATATCATATGATACATGAGTAATAAATCAGTTGATTAATCAGCTAGGTTTGATAAATACAAATGAAAACCTCTAATTTTTTTAAGGTATGAAAAATATTTTATTGATAGGATATAGTTTGTGATCCTCAAATCTGTCATATATACTCTCTTATATTGTTAGTATGCTTGAGGTATTTTTTCAGACTCAATCATAGAACCATTTTATGGCACATTTTCATTTTCATTTTTTTTTTTTTTTTTTGCCCCCCTCAAAATGGTACATTTTCTTGCTAATTATTATTTCATGTGATATCCATTTTCCATTATATATCATGCACGTCGTACATGCCATCAATTAGCTAATTCATACAAGTTACCCATATTAAATAACTATACAAGGAATCCTACTCAATATCTAATCCGTTAACTATATATATACACATACACGCACTCTATGAATAAAACCGTTTACCAAGAATAATAATTACAGTAAAAGTGGAAAAAAATGTACAAATGATACGTCCCATTTTCTAGAGAGGAAAACGTATGGACAAAGGAAGTTTGGCATAAATAGTTTTTAATTATTTCATTAGGGGAAAAAGGTGCATGACTTTTGTTTTTGTATTAATTAACATAATTAATTACAAAAGCTTAATAAAACGTTTAATTTAAACAAAAAATAATAATTAAAAAAAAGGAAAAAAGAAGTGAAGAGAGAAGAACATGGAAGGAACGGTAAGCGTGTGGGGTATTTGATTGTGAAATAGATTTTGAGGGTGAGTAGTATGACCCAAAAAATTCATTTAAAAAATAAAAATAAAAAAGTTTGACCCAAGAAATTGTGCCACGTATACCAGGTGCATGGTGACTGGCAGGTCCTTTTTCTTAGAGGGCAGTACGCGGGTTTAGACGTGTACCTTGGGCACCAATTAACCTCCTTACTTCCCACCCAAATTAAAAAATAATAATAAAAAAAATAATACAAACCAAAAAAAAAAAAAAAAAAAGGACCCAGCGTCTTCTATTAGTCTTCGTTCAACTATGAAAGTGAATTGGCCAATAGGAAAACTCAAATTAATACTATTTTGTTTGTTTCTTCTATTCCAATTCATCCAAAAAGTACCCCACTCTTTGGAGCTATCCTATCTCAAACGATATTTCTTTTAATTAGATTGAAATTGGAACAATTTTTGTTTTAGCAAATATGTAGTAACTATTTTTAAATTTTAGATCCACAAAGAAAAAAATTATTAAAAATGTTATAAAATTCATAATAATAAGTAAATGAATTAAAATAATGTTTTTGATTGAGTTCCGAGTGTCCAAAAATTGTCATAACCAATAAGAGAATTGATCCAAGCGAACTTTCTGTTGAGGATAGAATGGAATACTAAAAACACTTTATATACACAAAAGAAAAGACAATTAAATGGAAATTAAAGAATATATTAATAAGACATGTAGAAAGTAAAAGGAAAGGAAGGGCTATCGTGGCAAAGTCTTAAGAAAGCAATGGCCCATCTATTAGACCCACCTCGTTTTGATCAGTTATTGGGCAATCAAAAATTTTGGGTGCTTCTTTTGCTTGCAATGTAACACGTGGTCTTCTACTACATGCCTCAGGTGGACCTCCTCTTTTTTTTTTTTTTTTTTTCTTCCCTCTGCCTCCCTAACCTTCTCCACCTTTTTTATATACATATTTGTATATATGTATATGTGTGTGTGTATATATATCCCCTACTCTCTTCCCTCTCATCATCAAATCTACTCTCGCACACTTCTCATTTCATTGCTTTGCTCTTTGTTCCCTCCAATATTCCATCACTGGTGTCACTCTCACTCCTCTCTCTTTCTATTCTTTTCCTCCAAAAATAAAAAAAAAAAAAAAAAAAAAAAAAAAACACAACAAGCCAATCAAGAAAGGACCATCATAATCTATACATAAAAACCACCATTTTGTTCAATAATCTCAATTTCCAACACCCATTTGTTCATAAGCCAATCAAAACAAGACTCTTTAAATTCACTGCCACTACTACTACAATCCACTCTTGTACTAGTACAAATTAGTGCTTAAAATTGATTTCTCATGGCTTCTTCATCTACTTGTTTTGACACTTTGCTAAAGTCTAGAATCCTTCCATCAAAAAATAGAACGAAGAACAATTACAGAACTTGCTCTCTTCAAACGCCTTCTTTAGTCCGAATTCCCAAACACGCCAAAACCACAACAACTCCGACTTACCAACCCACCACAACCATTAGTCCGATCCCAAAAACCAAAACCCCAAAATCTACTCCTTCCAACAAAAATTCAGCCCCAAAACAACAACAATGGAACCTCCTGCAGAGAGCGGCTTCTGCGGCGCTCGACGCGGCGGAGACCGCCTTGGTAGCCCACGAGCGCCGCCACCCGCTTCCGAAAACCGCTGACCCTCGAGTCCAAATAGCCGGAAACTTTGCTCCCGTGCCGGAGCAGCCCGTCAGGCACTGCCTTCCGTTGACCGGAAAAATCCCCGATTGCATTGACGGCGTCTACGTCAGGAACGGCGCCAACCCCCATTACGAGCCTGTAGCCGGCCACCACTTCTTCGACGGCGACGGCATGGTCCACGCCGTCAAATTCCACAACGGCTCCGCCAGCTACGCCTGCCGGTTCACCGATACGCACCGGCTCGTCCAGGAGCGGGCGCTCGGTCGACCGGTCTTCCCGAAAGCTATCGGCGAGCTCCATGGCCACTCCGGCATCGCCCGGCTCCTCCTCTTCTACGCCCGCGGACTCTTCGGCCTCGTCGACGCCAGCCACGGCATGGGCGTAGCCAACGCCGGCCTCGTCTACTTCAACCGCCGACTCCTCGCCATGTCCGAAGACGACGTGCCTTACCACGTCAGGGTCACTCCCTCCGGGGACTTAAAAACTGTCGGCCGTTATGACTTCAACGGTCAGCTCCAATCCGCCATGATCGCCCATCCAAAACTCGATCCCATCTCCGGCGAGCTCTTCGCCTTGAGCTACGATGTCATAAAGAAGCCTTACCTCAAGTACTTCAAATTGTCGCCGGACGGGAAAAAATCCGAAGACGTCGAAATCCCAATCGAGCAGCCAACTATGATGCACGACTTCGCGATCACCGAGAACTTCATCGTAGTTCCCGATCAGCAGGTTGTGTTCAAATTGCCGGAGATGATCCGCGGAGGCTCTCCGGTCGTCTATGACAAGAATAAGGTTTCGAGGTTTGGAGTTCTTAACAAAAATGCGAAGAATGGTGATGAAATCAAGTGGATTGAAGCTCCAGATTGCTTCTGCTTCCACTTGTGGAATGCGTGGGAGGAGCCCGAGACCGACGAGGTCGTCGTGATCGGGTCCTGCATGACGCCGGCGGACTCCATTTTCAACGAATGCGACGAGAGCCTAAAGAGCGTATTATCCGAAATCCGCCTCAATCTGAAAACCGGCAAGTCGACGCGCCGGCCGATCATTGCCGAATCTGAGCAAGTGAATCTGGAGGCTGGGATGGTGAACCGGAACCTCCTCGGTCGGAAGACTCAGTTCGCCTACCTCGCCTTGGCGGAGCCGTGGCCTAAAGTGTCCGGCTTCGCCAAAGTGGACTTGTCCACCGGAGAAGTGAAGAAGTACATGTACGGCGACCAGCGCTTCGGCGGCGAGCCGCTCTTTTTGCCTAAGACCTCTCAACTAGGATCGTGTTCGGAAGAAGATGACGGGTATATTCTGGCCTTTGTTCACGACGAGAAGGAGTGGAAATCTCGCCTGCAGATCGTCAACGCCGTTAACATGAAACTCGAGGCTGAGATTGAGCTTCCCTCCAGAGTCCCATACGGTTTTCATGGCACTTTTTTAAGCTCCAAGGATATGGAGAAGCAGGTGTGACCATATATGCATATACACACACACACACACTATACATATATATGTATATACTTAAGAGTTGTATCGTGTCTGCGAGGCTTGTAGATTGGGTTTTGGCCTCTAGGCAGAGTAATTTTCACAGAGGAGATATACCAGAGGGATGGTGATATGTATTTACGTCCCCGGAATCTCCTCTGTTTTTTTGTTGTCGTTTCAGTATATTTGTTGTCGTTTGTTGTGATACGGTGAGAGGTTTTAGAGAGCCAGCTTGTAGCTTTTGAGGTACACGTATTGGAGCTCAGCTGGTTTCTGCTTATTCTTTCACTTTATTATATACTTCTCTTACATATATATATATATATATATATATGTACACACACACATGCATGTATGTAAATAGAAAAGGAATGTTCATCTTCCATGTTCATCTGTATAAGACTCTCTGTTCTTACTCTGTTCTGTGGTTTTGTATATTGTCCTTGAATCATATAATACGAAAATATACCAGTTTCCTCTCGATTGATTTGTATTTCATTTAGCTATATTTTTTGCTTATTTATTGTTATTATTATAATAATAATTGTTTTTCCCCTTTTTTGAAGTTCTCCTGTTCCTTCAAGTTTTCTTTTGTATGACTTCATGTGACAAGTGGTAATAGATATTTAAGCGATACAAGACACACATAGATATTGTTTATAATATAAAACTCCGATTAATTATTTAAATAAATGATGTTAATACCCGCTTCATTTTATATCTCTATTTAAGTTGTAATTGATATTTCTTTTGAAGTATGCAATTTTAGGGAATTCAAATATTCAACCATAAAAATTACAATTCATGATATTTTACACTTAACAATTTATAATTTTTTTTTAACTTGACAATTAATCAATGACCAAAAAAACTAAAATCAATGATTTTTTTTGTTTTTGTTTTTGTTTTTGTTTTTTTGGTGGTGGATACAAAGGAGCCAATGAGAGAAATTGCAATCAAGTAAAATAAACCTACAACTGTTGTCTTTAGACAAAACAACCGACAGTAGGTCCATCTTGAGAAATAGCAAAAGAACACTAACAGAGAGCTGGTGTTTGGCCGATGGGGAATTTTTTAATGGCGATTTGTCATTGGTTGCTTTGTTGCCATTGTTGGACTGCCGACTAAGACAAAGTTCAACGCCATCTTTTGAAAAAAAAAAAAAAGTTTTTCTTTTTAAGCAATTGAGCTTAGATATTTCTATGGTGATATGTCCACTCATGGTCTAATCCCTAAAATGGCGATGAGTATTGATTTTTAGGGTCAACTTAGCTAAAGCTCTCGAGTCTTTGTAGATTTTAATGTGTATCTCAAATTCAATGACGGTTTTCCACGTGCCATATATATGAATATATATATATTTGTATATACTAATATACATACAAACACTAGGATAGTTTCTCCATTGTAATGGCTAAGTAATTGTGACGTACTTTTACTCGATTAACAATAAGAATCTGAGAGTGCCGAGTTTAATTGGATTAACTAAATTATTTCCTCAAGCAAGTTCATAGACCAAAATTAAAAGTTTTAATTTCGGTCAACTAATTAATTTTACTAAAGACACTAATTAAATTGTCCTTTTGAGTCGACAAAAATATTTCAACACTAAGAACCAAAATGTTAAACGAGTAAATTTGTTGATAGAATGTCACATGGGTCTTTTACCGTTATAATGATGATAAAGAAGAATTGTATAAGACCTTGTTGGTATATTGGAGACAAAAAGAAAGACCAAAACAAAAGGTAAGGGCCAACTGATGAAGCTTAATGGCTCTATGATCACAAATTGCGGTTTATCTTTCGAGAAGATAAAATTATTGGGTATGTGGTTTGGTGCTTTGGAGGGTCCAATTCAATACAAGCTTCACAAAATGACGAGAATCATGAATGATGGTGATAGGCATCACCGCATTCGTAAGTACACTAAAATATCCTGACTAGATAGGTACTTATTTAGTACCCCCATTATCTACTTCTGTATCGTCCTGTAGGATCTATTCAGACAATAGTTATTTTTAAAGTTTTTTTATCCACCAAAAATATTGGCCATATAAACTTATTGGCCACTGTTGAATGATATATATATATATATATATATGTACATATATTTATAGGAGGAGATTCATAATATTGAGGATATGGGCTTCTTTGTTGATGGGGTTAATTTTGGATAAATTGGATATTGTGGTTGATGAAGTATGTAGCGTATGTGTTTTTTCTAGTTTGTTCAATGCTAGGAAATACCAACTTGAGGCCTGAGGTGTATATCCTTCAGTGTGGTAGGCACAGCATGCAGTGCTAAGTCATGGTCTTGTTTTGTTTTTATGTTGAAGCAAGCCATGTGATCATATGTGCTTCAATCATAGTCAATCCATGATCTCATTTTAGTGTGATTAATGGTGATTTCATTTGCTTCAAGTTCATAGTCATTCCACGATTGCAATAATCGGGGCAAAGTATCGGATACCACGATTGTTAAAAAAAAAAAAAAAAGAAGTTCACATGAACACCAATTTTTACCTTACATCTGACAAAAATACGAAAGAAAGCTCAAAGTTAGATTTGTCACATTAAAAGTAGCGTGCTCCATCAATCTACCCTGACGCTGTAATCCAATTGATATCGGAAGTTAACTCCGTCTATACTACCGGTCACAATCTCCGATGTCCTATAATCTTCTTCTCTCAGAGGGTGAATATACGCACTTTTGTACATCATCGAAGTTTCGTCGAATTATTTATAGTAGTTTTGCTGATCATTAAAGATCAAAATTGAATTAATTAAGATGCCACTAGAGAATTTGGAGGGGAAAAAAAAAATATAAAAGGGGAAACATACAACGTGCAGAAGAGCATCCATCTTGGGTGGACATGCATGCGCCGATATTGTGGGCTCTATATCTATATATTGAACTTGTGGCTAGTGTTGTTGGCATAGGTGTTTTACAAGCCGATAGATATATCAAGAGTAGACCCAAATCAACTCTTTTATTATTATTAGCATACGGTGTTAGGATATTATTCTCTGATATAAAACTATTAGACAGTGTCAGGATATTATTGTCTAAATATAAAATTATTGTCGACTCATCTCCTATTATCTCATTAAGTTTTTAGAATAGTATCAGGACGTCATGATTTTGAATCCTTGTATTGACCTGAACGTGCTTAACCTTTAGAACGTGACGAAAATGACATGATCAATATCATGCATTATACTCTTCCATGTATATACGATATATGTGTCTATATATATTATGTATACATAAATATATATATATATATATCATGAGTTATTGAGATCCGGTCCTAGCAGTACTATCAATTTGCTAATTTTGTGAATGATTATTTCGAGAATTTACTTCTCTCACTGTCATTTGGTTTTGTACTGCTGTCATTCATATCTAAATCACTTTTTTTTTTTTTTTTTTTCTTTTTTCAAAAAATAAATTGGTGAGATTCAATATCTAGTATCACTATAATAAGATACATCCCAACTACACCTATTGTAAAAGCGCTACTCCACACCAATTTACCATCTATTTTTCTTGAAGCAAAAGAAAATTACCAAAATAGTTGAAAAGGGAAAATCCGTATGAAATATACATGATCAGAGTCTCTAAACCACTGAAATGGCTATAAAAAATGAGGGAAAATTTAACAGAAAAATAATTGAGAGCCTACCCTGTTGTCTCCTGCCTTTTCCTCCTCCTCACAGGTGGCCAAGTAGTAGAAGCGTCTGAAATGTAAAGATAACATAAAAATTCAGGGCACGTTTGGAGGATAATTGAAGATTGTGTTTTGAAGGTTGAGTTGAAAATGTATACTTAGGTGGAAATCTTTTGAAAAAGTTTTGTGATATAGAAAATTATGCAAAAAATTGAAATATATTCAGAAAAAATATGCAAAATATATCTTATTTTGATCGTCTCGTTGTTACACGTATTTTAATATTAAAATTATCTTGTTCGGATTTGAAATGAGAAAATTATGAACTTTTAAAATTTAAGTTTTTTGAAAATGAAAAAGAGGAAAATTTTGATATAAAGTTAGAATTTTAAATTACATATGATAAAATACCATCTCCAGATGGCGTCCTAAATGGACGCCAAACGGTCATCTCATTCAGATACAAATAAATAATTTAATGAGGTGTTTGTTGTTGTTGTTTTTTTTTTGTTTTTTTTGTTTTTTTTTTTTGGTGCAAATTCCCACTGACCATAATTCTCGCTTCGTAACCAGAACTATATGTGTGTGTGTGTGTGTATTCGTAACTAGAGCTGGCGTATGTTTGCTAGGAAAATGGACAACCAAATTAAAATAATAATCTGTATATATGTATCTAAATATTTCTTTTCTCACTTTCGAGAATTCTAATTGGACGTCCTTGTCCAACAAGGCAACAACCTCAATTTCAAATAGGAGCTCCTGCCCACCACAAAAGCAGCCATAATAAGTACAAATTCTATTTCAAAAATTATTTAGCCAATAAAGTGCGTGTCCTCCATGTGGGCATACAACATTACAAATTACATATATATATATATATATCCCCTATATGCATTATTATTATTATTATTATTATATATCCAGACACACACAAACATTTACCAAGATTTATAGTCTACACATTTATTGTATGTGTTCAATATTAAAAGTGTTCTAGATGAAGTTGGTATAATGTTAGTGACATAAGATACATATTTCCAAGATAAACTCTCTCTCTCTCTAAATATATAGAAAGTCTCATATCGTATTCGGCATGTGAATTTCAGTTACTGTGAATGTGAATTTCAGTCACTATGAATGTAAATTCATGCAGAAGAAAATGTAATTAAAGTGAATGTGAATTTCCCTCATTTTATATTTTCTTCTGTATGAATTCATATTTCTTGTAACTGAAATTCACATTTCCAATAACTTAAATTTATATTTGTCGGATACCTTCTGTTACTGAATATGAGACCAACTACATATATATATATATATATATATATATGTATGTTTATAAATATATAGCCTTCTTTAATTCTGAAAGATTCGAAGATATCACAAGCAGTATCCCCATTTAGATAAAGATAGATGTTTACGAATTCTGAGATCATTTCTTAATTTATGAGATCTTTTTTTATGCAAAATACCATGCTATATTTTTTTTTCCTTGTATTGTTCCAATTTTATCGGATGCGCTTAAATGAATGATGTACGTATAGATGCTACATCAAATAATGCATTTCCATTTTCAAAGTAGTATTGTTTAAATAAATAACTCGCTCGTTTGGATATCAAGGATCAACAATTTTGGACTAATAAACAGACGTTGAAACATATAAATTAGCTGGAAAAAAGCCATTATTCAGTGTCTCACCGAGATGGAGAGCAATACCAAATTTAACCACATGCCAGCAATTTAATGCTTAAGTACTTGGACGCGTACAAAAAAAAAAAAAAAAAAAAAAAAAAAAAAAAAAAGCAATCTAAGAAAAACTTTTTTCTTTTTTAAATTTGTTGAGGAAATGTCAAGTACTTTGACGCGTGCAAAATAAAAAAATAAAAAAATAAAAAGCAATTTAATGCTCAAATTATACTACAATAAAATTAATTTTCAGAGACAAAACTAATTTAGTCTCTAAAAATGCCTTTCAAAGACTAAATAAGTGTCGTCTTTGAAAATTTCATTTTTTTTTCTATATTTTTGTTAAATTTTTTTTAGGGACGAAGTAATTTCGTCTTTGAATTAAAGAGTGAGAAACGAAACAATAGTTTCGACTCTAATTCAATTGGCGGGAATCATCCCCTCCAAAAATATATTGGTGGGAATATTTAATATTTAGAGACCAATTTTTTCGTCTCTAAGAGACAAACTCACTATTTTGTCCTAAGACCATCTCCAACCCATTTACTCTATTTTAGAGTACGAAAACTCTAAAATAGAGTATCTGTCACTTCAAATACTATTTTATCTCCAACACATTTACTCTATATCATACTCTAAAAGGAATATTCTATTTATATTCTTTTTTATAATCATTTAGATATTATTTTATATTTATTCCCTATAATCTTTGTATTTTATAAATATGCCCCCATACAATCTTTTTAATATATTAATCCGTTGATTGTTTTTATTTTTAAGAATAATCTGTAAAAATAGAAAGTTATATCAAATAACCAAAACACTATAAATTTAGTATGATTATCAAAAACAACTTAATATTGAGTGAAAAAATAAAAACTACATGATTTTCTTAATTCCACACAAAAAAAAAAAAAAAAAAGGAAACAAACTGACATTCAATATTTAAAAAAAAAAAACTTAAAATTACATGATATTTGTCCCTGGGCTTCCGAATTAGTATATTTTTCCCATTAATGATCGATCAATGCATTTCGAAGCGCGATATGAGCTTGTTTATCCTTGATCTGTCTATGTCAAGTCAGAAATTGTTGAAATTGAGTATTTTCATCAACAACCATTTCAACATGTGGAGTAGGTGCTTCATTTGCATCTTTAATTGGTGCATCTAAATATTTCAATGATATTGGAGGATCCGGTACTGGTATACCGGACTATTAAATCATTGTTCTTCCACCATAATATCTCTATGTTATCTATTTTTACGCCTTTACATTATGTATTTTGTGTTATTTTTGGTTTATCACATGTAATTGTTTAATGTATTTTTATGTATGCTTATTTATGGTTTGTTTATGAATTAGAATATCTTCTCAACTTTTTAATTTATGTAAAACTTGTATGTTGATTTACTGTCTTACAAAATTTATTCAAAATAATAAAATAAAAAAGGTATAAAAAATAAATATAGCTTAAGATTTAAATATACAAATACTTTACATAGAAAAATGGGTAATTTTGAAAGAAAAATTAAGTTAAGGGTAACTTTATAATTTTTAGTTTTACCTAAATATTAATTTAAAATTTAATAAAAAAAAAGTAGTTTAGAGTATGAATAGTGATACTTTAAATATGAAGTATACTATTCATACTCTATATTTGAAGTTCCATTTAGAGTATGGGTTGGAGATGTTTCCATACTCTAAAATGGTGTAAAACTCTAAAATAGAGTTGGGTTGGAGATGCCCTAAAGTATGTTAAGTCAATAGAGACGAATTTTACAATTTTGTCTCTTAAGTATCTAAAGACAATCAGAGACGAAAAAAAACATGTCTGTGAAAACTATGGAGCATGTATATTATTTATAGACGAAATGCCAATCTTTTTTATGGCTACCTTTCTTGCAAATGTATATAACAAAAAATGAAAAAAAAAAAAAAAACTAAATAATCAATAGTAAATTTCTTGACATAAATTTTGCTTAACCAGTAGATATAAAGAATTTGACCGCGGCTGTACATTTTTTCAATATATCTGTTGGAGTTAATAAATTGCTTGTATATAGCTTTCATCTTTGCAAAATAATAAGTTGAGGATTTAAGTCAATGTAGCTTAAATATTTTAACCAAATGAGGGGGAAATAGAAAAGAACATTGTAGTGGGAAAATAGAGGTGGAATACTTTCGCACACAAACTAATTGTTTGCAATTGATTATACTTATGCATGAAATTGTAAATGTTAACCAATTATTTTGCCTTAAAGCAACTTTTATGGTTTATAATTTGTTTAATCTTGTTTGTTCTCTAGTGATTTCTCCAAATTGTAAAGTACTAAGCGGAAGAAAAGGGAGACGGAGCAACAATGAAAGTTTACATTGATTTTGAAGTTTCGACATCTGCACTATATGAACCTGAGAAAAGAAAAAGAAAAGAAAAGAAAAACAAACAAAGTAAAGCTCGGGGAAAATGCATAATTCTCATTAGGATTTTAATTAATTTAAGTAGATCATTGTTGTGTAAATTTTAATTTCTTACTTTTTAGATCATTTGTAAGATTTTTTTTTTCTCTTCTTGGCTTCATTGAACTTTCTATGCAAGTTGTAATAGTTTGTTATCATTCAATGTATTTTCTTTAACTTGCTACTATTTTGATAAATATTTATGAGTAGAAAGTAGATTTTTTGCTTCTTACATAATCCATTGAGCCAGAGACAAGTAATTCGGTAAAAGCACAAGCAAATTAATGATTTTAAAGAGAAATAAATTTTTCAACTGAAAAAAAAATATATAAAAAAGAAGAAGAAGAAGAAATAAGAATAAAGAATGGAGACAAAAAACTTTTGTATCTAAAAACTATTTTTTCGAGACGACAAAGATTTGTCTCTAAAAGAAGTTTCGGAGACAAAATTATTGTCTCAAGAAGCAAATGATTATGTCCAATTTAATCTCAAATGACCAAAAATTTGACTAAATTTATGTGTTTTGAGACCATATTGATTATGTTTAGAGACTAATTTTTCGTCTCTAAAATTTAGTGCTTCAAAGACAAATTTACAGTTAGTCTCTGTTGGATTTGTAGGAGTTAATTAGGCTATCATAGGATTTTTAATATTCTGCCAGACTGGAATATTCTACCAGATTTGGTAGTTTCCTATTCCTAGTTTTTTAGTAGAGGAAATTACTGATTTTATACGTCCTTAATTACTGAGTTTGTGGGCATTCCTCTACTATTTATACCTGTATTCAGTCCTTTATGATTCAAGGAGATTTTTATTAACCTGCATGGTATCAGAGCTACCATGCTCCTTCTTTTTTCTTTCACGATGTCCTACAAGGCGGCGATGACCGGCGCAAAAACCAACCCCAACATCTCCTCAAATTCTTCCGAAACCTGTCATCCTACCCCTGCGGTTTCTTCTACCCCTGCTTCTGCAGATTTCTATTCGCAAAATTCCTCCCTACAACTCACAGCCACGAAACTTAGTGGGCAGAATTACCTCGAGTGGGCTCAATCCGTGAAGTTGGCTATCGACGGGACAGGCAAAATCGGACATTTGACTGGCGAGATGACTAAACCTATTGCAGGAGATCCTCACCTGAAAAAATGGCAATCTGAGAACTCCCTTGTTATTGCTTGGCTCATCACTTCCATGGAACCAGCCATTGGAAAGCCACATCTATTTCTTTGTATTGCTCGAGACGTGTGGGAGGCTGTCCGTGATCTTTACTCGGACCTTGAAAATCCTTCTCAAATATTTGAGTTCAAAACCCAACTTTGGCAATCCAAGCAAAGTGACCGTGATGTCACCACTTATTACGATGAATTGGTGACATTATGGCAAGAGATTGATCAGTGCTATGAGGATGTTTGGGAGAATTCAAATGACTACGCTCGTCACAAGAAGAGAGAGGAAAACGACAGGGTCAACATGTTTTTAACCAGCCTTAATCAGAATTTGGATGAGGTCCGAGGCCACATTCCTGGCAGGAAACCTCTGCCTTCCATTCGGGAAGTGTTTTCTGACGTGAGACGTGAAGAAGCATAGAGGAAAATGATGCTGCACAGCAAAGAAAACGTTCCCAACCTGGAAACTAAAAGCTCGTCCCTTGTATCCAAAGGTATCGACTCTGACAACGGCAATCGTGAAAAGCCGTGGTGCAAGCATTGCAAAAAAACCATGGCATATAAAGGATACCTATTGGAAACTGCACGGTAAACCTGCAAATTGGAAGCCAAAGTCCAAACGCGATGGTCGAGCCTACCAAGCCACAGCTGAAGATCCCCAGGAGTCTTCTACCTACTCGGAGGCAGTCCCTTTCACTAAGGAGCAATTAGAGCACCTATACAAACTATTTCAATCTCTAAAATTGCCTTTAACCCCATCTTGTTCTTTGGCTCAGAAGGCTAATTCTCAAACCACCACGTGTTTAAGTGCCATTCCTAATTCCTTTTCAATCGTGGATCATTGATTCTAGCGCAACCGATCATATGACTAATTGCTCTAAGTTGTTCTCATCTTATAATCCATGTACAGGCAATAAAAAAAGTCAAGATTGCCAACGGTTCACTCTCGGTCATTTTCGGAATAGGAACAGTCAAACTCACTCCGTTGTTAATTCTTCATAATGTACTTCATGCTCCCAATTTGTCTTGTAATTTGTTGTCCATCAGTAAAATCACCTCTGATCATCAGTGTCAAGCTAATTTATATTCTTCTTATTGTGAGTTTTAGGAATTGACCTCAGGGAAGATGATTGGCAATGCTAGGGAAAAAGATGGACTCTACTATTTTAAGGATGGATCTTTCTCGAATGGACGATATCAAAGTACTAGTTTAAATTATGTTTTTAAGGAGAGTGATATTATGTTATGGCACAATAGGTTAGGCCATCTTAATTTTCAGTATTTAAAATACTTGTTTCCAAATCTATTTCAGAACAAAAGTCTATCTTTTTTTTAATGTGAAGTGTGTCAATTTGCTAAACATCATCGTGCATCTTTTTCCCCTCAACCTTACAAACCAACCTTACAAACGTGATTCATAGTGATATCTGGGGCCCATGTCGAACATCTATATCATCTGGTAAAAAAATGGTTTGTAACTTTTATCGATGATCACACAAGATTAAGTTGGGTTTATTTTATGAAAGAAAAATCTGAAGTGGAAAAAATATTCAAAAACTTTTACACCATTGTACAAACACAATTTCAAAAAACCATTCAAATTTTACGAAGTGACATTGGTCGATTTTTTCCTCGAAAAAGAAATTGTTCAACAAAGTTCTTGCATCGACACTCCGCAACAAAATGGTTTGGCTGAAGGAAAAAACAAACACTTATTGGAAGTAGCTCATGCTTTACTTTTTTCTAATAAGGTACCTAAATATCTTTGGGGGGACGCGGTTTTTACCACTACATATCTTATAAATAGGACACCTAATAGAATCTTGAACTTTGAAATACCACTTGATTTATTTCATAAGTTTTATCCAACAAATAGGTTGTCTTCTTCTTTACCCTTAAAGATATATTTGATTGTACCGCATTTGTTCACATTCACAATCACAATCGTGGAAAACTTGAGCCCCAAGCCACAAAATGTGTGTTTGTTGGTTATGCTCCCAATCAGAAGGGGTATAAATGCTTTGATCCTATTTCAAAAAAAATGTTTGTTAGTTACTATGGATATTACATTTTTTGAACTATAATCATATTTCATGCCTCATCTTAAGAAGGGGGGGGGGGAACCAAATCCAAGATTCGCATGATGTTTTCCAAACCGAAGATACTCACACTCAAAATAATTCTTCTCCCGGTATTCAACTTAATTGAAAACCCATAATTCTTTATAACGGAAGGAAATGGATCAGGCACTACTACAGAATACAGATTCCACAACGGTTAAAAACCGTCGTGGTAATAATTACACGACGGTTTTCTAACTGTCGTGGTATATATATCGATACCACGACGGTTAGTATACCGTCGTGGTAGCTCTGATACCACTACGGTTACTATACCGTCGTGTTATCCGAGATACCACGACGGTCAATAGACAGTCGTGGTAGCCGAGCTACCACGATCGTTTAATAACCGTCGTGGTAGCTCGGCTACCACGACAGTCAATTGACCGTCGTGGTATCTCGGCTACCACGACCGTTTAATAACGGTCGTGGTAGTTCGGCTACCACGACAGTCTATTGACTGTCGTTGTAAGAGTTAAATTTTTTTTTTTCGAATTCGTTTTATTCCCTCTGGTGGCAAATCAGCTAATTATAAAATGATAAATATAATCTATAATGACCAGATTTGTACAATTAATATGCATATAATACAAAATTGATACATTGTTTTTAGTCAATATTGAATAAACTTCTCAACAAACCTAGCCCACTCTTGCCTAACCAAACTCATGTAATCATCAGTATAAAAATCCTTCGTTTGAAGAGCGGCTATTCCATCAATAGTGAGGGTTATTTCTCGCATGAAAGCTAACACAAAATAACCGCACTCTACATAACCTTCCTGTATTGGAAATCGAGCAGTATCAATCAAAGTCTGACAGTTCCGTCGCTGTCTTACTCCTCTTCCCACCGAAACCTTCCAATCATTAAGTGCCCTAACAATTTCACAAATTTCAAAACAATATATTACAACAATTATAATTGTATGCATATAATCAGATATATATGAACATCAATAAATACTTACGTCGTAATGAGGTCTTTAAAATCATCACCCGGTTCGTTTCCGAGAGGATTAAAATATAGGACCAAGTCCTCCCACGGATCAATAACTGCCAATACCCAATGTTGGCCGCTGTTATATGGCATGAGAAACAGCTTTCCCTGTGGTGCGTTTCTTATGACCTGTAGAATGTAATTGGCCCTCTCTCGAACGTAGGCGAAGTGATCGGCAACGCGTTGAACTGGTGAGACGATGACTGGAGAAATAAACTCGAACCGTTGATCCATACCTGCCCTTGCACAACAATCCGCTAAGTATCTGCAAAATAAATAGGCTGACTTGTTACACAAAACTGATGTATATAAGATTAAGAAGGATAAATAATTAAATAGTTTAAGCAAAAATGTAATACCTGATGTAAACCATTATGCTATTTACAATGATTTCTTTAAATGTTATAAAATGGTAGACATCTTCAAACCCAATATATATGGGCATGTCATCGCCAATGACGAACTGTTGTTGATGGCATATTATTTGGGTACCGTCACGCATGGAACTTTGTGCGTAATATGCCAACGCTTTCAAATCGATTGGAATGTCATTAAAGTCAAACGAAGGCATTTCTTCTTGCGCCGGTTGTTGTTGTACCTCCGGTTGTGACCGTATTTTCTTCCTCCCTGCTCTCTTTTTGGTTCGTTTGCTCCCTTCGGCTTCTCGGTCAGGAGCATAACTGGGACATTTGCTTGCCTGGCTCAAACTTGTTTGAACGATTACTAATTTTTTCGACCAAGCAACAAACCCACCGACAGCTTCTTCAATAGATGTGGCATCGTGCGTCGGAATAGGTAGGAGTGCACCTTTTAGTTTTGGGACTGTAATTGTCACTCGTACATTCTCCTCACCTAAAGGAATCCCATGGATCGTGTCCGTTGGAACACATTCCATGTATGCCCTGCCGGTTGCAACAAGCACATCTCCTCCGTTAATTAAATCAGGAAGAAATAAATGGCATTCCTTACTTGCATTCGGCATGGTCTTCGGATCCGACGCCTCAGCTCCTTTTTCATTCAGAGTGCAGCTAGCCTTGAAGCTGTTGTGTTGATCAACTGTCGGTCCGGTTTGCTCCTCTGCCATAGTCTCTCGGTTGATACCGTGCTTCGCACATAATTCCTGTACGGTTCTTTCTAATGCGGCTAGCTTCAGTTTCATATCCAATACTTCAGGATTTTCGTGGTAGCTCCCCGCAACGTTAAAGTATTGCGACCGCTTGACAAACTTAGATTGACCTCGAATCCGACCCCTATGCTCGGGATTGCCTAATGCCTTGGTCAATATGTCCTCTGTCCCCACAGACTCGAAACTTCCCTGTGTCTGTTGTTCACTGAAGTCATCCTGTAACAATTATACAATATGTTATGACTTTGTAAAACATAAACGAGTATACGAGATTAATATATTTTAATCGGATTTGAAAACTTACTATTATATCGGCAACATTTTTTACATGCTTCATTCTTGAAAGATCCATCGGGCTTGACGCGTATGTCCAGCCAATTTTCATGCCTCTCTGCGTACTTTCCCGTCTTCTCGAACTACAATTTAATAATTACCGTTAGTAAACATATAAGAAGAAATTGGAAGTAAAACATACCATTTACAAATTTAGTGTAAGTTATTCACGTACATGTGCTTGGTCACGTTTCCTATATCCGTCTCGGCCTCCCAATGATCCGTATTTGAGTTTCTTCCTTATCTCACTTCCTTGTTCGGATAGTCTTTTGAATTCCGACGACCGACGATACGTAATGAAACTTTCCCATTCATCCTGGCTGATGGTGGGGTAATTGTGAACCACTTTTGACGGTCGTTGCCACACAGCTTCTTCGTCAATATGATCCCGTACAAAAGCTTGGTAAAGATTATAACTAAAATTTTTTGCCGAATCTGCACATGACTTTAAAGCTTGTTTTTTATACGATTCACCCACAGTGAAAGAAGTTACGATTTCCGTCCACACTCTTTCTTTCCTTTGGGCTAAATCGGCACTTCTAAAGTTGGATATCCAAATGGGTATGTGCTCTCGAGCAAGCACTCCAATCCAACTCTGTAATACATCTCCTCCCTTCCCTATTGGTTGCCCTTTCGCGTCGAACGAAACTTGAACTCTTTCTCCCTTTGTCCTAACTTGGTAGACTCTTTTCATAAGAGTTGCTCTTCGTTTACCATCTTCATCGGGATTGAATCTAGGTGAGTTGAGTTGTCGTGGTTTTCCAATTTGAGTTTGAGTTGAGTGTTCTTCCTCGTGCTCTTGCGACATTTTAAATCAATCTAAAGCAACTCCGCACCGAAACACGTTAAAAAACAAAAAAAAAAAGTTGTCATTAAATCATTACAAAACCATTGTTAAGGCGTGCAAGTAAACATAGGTTTCTACTTAATTAATTACGGAAATGACACACAACTTAATAAAAGAGGCATTTGATCTTTCCATGTCATGTGCTAACATCTAAGTCACAACATCAACGACGGTTTCCGGAAAATTGTCGAAGCCGTGCATAGCCCAATCAATTTTATTCAATATAAAACTAATTCGAACTAAAATAAGCATAGTATCGAACATGTCAAACGCTATAATATAAGTCACATAATCAATCAATTTAATTCAAGCTTACTACTATTTCAAACTCAAAAAGGCAATTTAGCAAACATGTCATATACAAAATTTTAACTCTAAACGCCAACTATTTCTCCATCGCCGGCGACGTTCCCACCTCCGGCGACGAAAGGCGGCAACCCAACCCCGACACCGGCGACCCAGCCCCGGCCCCCCCCCCCCCCCACCACCGGCCCCAGCCCCAGCCGCCCCCCACCCAGACGCGGCCCCCCACTCCTCGGCCCCGGCAACCCCCCACTCCTCAGCCCCAAACCGTCACAACAAACCAAAATTAAGTCTTACTCAAAGAGGAATTTGGTCGAACATGTAGTGTGCATAAAATTAACATGCAAGAGCAAAACTTTTTTCTGTTTAAAAAATAACCCAAAATCAAAAACACAATCAAAAATCACCGAAAATGAAGTTTACATTTATCTTAGCTAACTTCCATCAACCGTTTAGTGAAATAGCAAATATAAACTAACCGTTTAATGTGGGTATGGGCGGGTCTTGGCGACGGCGAGGGTGTGGACGACGGCGCAAAACCAAAAAAATCCGGACAAGGTGGCGATGACGGCGAGGAAAGAGAGAAAGGGCAAGGAAAAGTTTTAATGACGATGGGAGCCAAGAGAGTAAATAAAGGATGCAAGGCAAGCAAAGAGGGAGAAAGTGGAGGGTGCAATGGCTACCGAAAATTAGAGAGAGAAAGTGGAGGGATTGAAGTATTTCATTTGTTTTTATATCTAAGGAGCAAAATTTGGGTCACATTCAAGCGCGCACGCTTCCCGGGTAATTTTTAAATTTTCCCGATACGGATACCACGACGGTTTTTTTAAGACCATCATGGTACCCCCCACGGTGGGAGATACCACGACGGTCTTTTGACCGTCGTGGTACCACCCCACGGGTGGGAGATACCACGACGGTCAAAAAACCGTCGTGGTACCCCACACGGGTGGGGGTACCACGACGGTCTTTTGACTGTCGTGGTTGCTCTAGAGATACCACGACGGTCAAAAGACCGTCGTGGTAGTCCCCACTCGTGGGGGGTACCACGACGGTCTATTGACCGTTGTGATAGCTCTGGAGCAACCACGACGGTTTCTTTGAAAAATCGTCGTGCTATAAATATACCACGACGGTTTTTTAGATAAACCGTCGTGGTATTTTGACAATAAAAGTGTTGGAATAATTTTTTTTTCAACTATATAATCTCGACCACACCTGTGTGTTATGCATAAACAAGCAGCCCATACCAATTCTCTTTTTGTTCTTGTATTCAAATACACCATGGCATATAATAAATATTATCATGTGGAAATGCATTAATTTAACATATATATACAATTAACGGAAAAATAAAACACATTCAAGTTTTTTGTGTAATTTTTTTTTGGACTTCTCAACACGTGTTCACTCGACATCTAAACGAAGCAAGTGTGAGGAATCATCGTCCAAATCATCAATCTCCTCCACCGGTGGCAAACCGTTCGTGATAGATGGAATGTCCGTGCAATCTTCAACATCTTCTTGGCCATTCCGGATTAATTTTGGCTTCATTGGCACAACTAATAATAACTCTAAATTGTCGGGATCCGTTGTGTAAAAGACTTGTACTGCTTGCGACGCCATAATGAAAGGATCATTTTTGTATCCCATACGCCTAAAGTCCACCACTGTCACGCCGTCCTTATCAAGCTTAACAAAATTATTGTCAGCCCACTTGCATTTAAAGAGTGCTATCCGCAAGCCGCAATAATCAAGTTCCCAAATATCTTCAATGAACCCAAAGTAGTTCATGGAACCGTATACCGGGTTCTTGTCCTTTGCCGATGAAATATGCATAGACTCGGCACGAAGGCTCACACCACTATTTTGGACTGTATGCTTCTTATCTCTTTCGCGAGTGTAAAAGGTATAGCCATTGACAAAGTACGATGTATATCGTGTGACTATCGATGACGGTCCTCTTGCTAGCTTCATTAACTCTTGGGAAACGGTAGGCTTCATATGCAAATGTCGACTTATCCACTCCCTGAATGTCCGGTTGTGCTGATCTTGAATCCACTTCTCACATCTTGTTTTCCTTGGATTCACGACTCGTAATTCCGTCGTGTGAACCTCAACGAACGGCTCCACTTCCTTAACATTGTGCAAAACATACATACAAGCTTTTTCCCATTCATCTTGCTTTACTTGTGAATGAACGGCCACTGATAGTCCTTTCGATGTAAATAGCCCACTCGTTGGCAACCCTATTGGGTCCGCGTTGGACAAATACTCAGAGCAAAACTCAACTGATTTCTTGGCTATGTAGTTTTTCATTATGCATCCCTCCGGCCTATTTCGGTTCTTCACATAACCCTTCAAAACCTCATGTACCTTTCGAAAGGATACATCCACCTCAAATGGACCGGTCCACATAGCTTAACTTCACGAACTAAGTGCACCGTTAGGTGGATCATTATATCAAAAAAGGCTGGTGGGAAAAACTTCTCAAGCATGCACAAAGTCATCACCAATTCAGATTGTAGCGAATCTAGCATAAGTGGATCGATTACCTTAGAGTAAATTGAATTGAAGAATGAGCATAACTTTGTAATTGCATATCTCACATCTTTCGTTAAAACTCCCCGCAATGCAAGAGGTAATAATTGTTGCATCAAGATATGACAATCGTGTGTTTTCATTCTAATAAGCCTTAAATCCTTCATCAACACCAATCTTTTGAAGTTAGAAGAGTACCCACTTGGCACTTTCACGGACGCAAGCCATTCACAAAGCTTTCTCTTCTCTTATCTCGATAATTGGTGCTTTGCCGGAGGTAAGTATGTGCCATTCGATTTTTTCTCGGGGAGCAAATTTGGTCTAATCTTCATCTCTTCAATATCCATGCGTGCTTTTTCACCATCTTTAGTTATGTTTGGAATGTCTAGCAACGTGCCCACTATCGATTCACAAACGTTTTTCTCAATATGCATAACATCTAAGCAATGACGAACGTAAAGTGACTTCCAATATGGAAGTTCGTAAAAGATTGACTTATTCTTCCAAGGTCCATCGACATCTGGAGCCTTACGTTTTCTCTTTCCCAAAACTACTTTCACATATTTAACCATCCCAAAAACGGCTTCGCCAGACAAAATCCGAGGAGCGGATCTTTCTTCGGTACTACCATCAAAAGTCTTTTTTTGTTTGCGGTATCGATGATTCGTTGGCAAGAACCTCCTGTGACCAAGGTAAACGGTTTTCTTACCATTCTTCAACCGGATAGAGGCTGTTTCCTTCATACAAACTGGACATCCTATAGAACTCTTCACGAGATAACCAGATAAGTTGCCAAGTGCAGGAAAGTCATTAATTGACCATATCAACATTGCACGTAGATTGAACGTATCTTGACGGTAAGAATCTCTAACTTGTAAACCATCTTCCCACAAGCTTTTTAGGTCATCGATTAATGGTGCCAAGTATACGTCAATGTCCGTATCTTGACGGTAAGAATCTCTAACTTGTAAACCATCTTCCCACAAGCTTTTTAGGTCATCGATTAATGGTGCCAAGTATACGTCAATGTCATTCCCTGGTTGTTGAAGGCCTGAGATCAATAATGTCAACATCAAGAACTTCCGCTTTATGCACAATTCCGGAGGGAGATTGTAATTGACAAGTATGACTGGCCAGGTACTATGCCGACTACTCATGTTACTATGTGGGTTCATTCCGTCTGTCGACAAACCGAGACGTAAATTCCTTGGTTCTGCACTGAAATCTGGATGATTGTCGTCAAATGTCTTCCATTGTGGTGCGTCGGCCGGATGCCTAAGTTTGCCATCATCAACACGTTTATCATGGTGCCATGTCAAATTTTTAGCATGCTCGGCATTGCGGAATAAACGACGAAAACGTGGAGCCGCTGGAATGTACCATAACACCTTAATCGGCACTTATTTTCTACCATTCGATGGCATCTTCCCCTTTTTTCATCTTGATTCGTTACAAACCAGACATTCATCTAAATCTTCATATTCTTTCCGGTAAAGGACGCAATCATTTGGACAAGCATGTATCTTTTCATATTCCATTCCCAAAGTGCTCATAATCTTCTTCGCCTCGTACATATTAGGTGGCACTTTGTTATCCTCCGGTAGAACATCTTTTAGAAATTCTAAAAGAGTCGTGAAACTAGAATTCGTCCACCCTCCCGACGCTTTCATATTCCATAATTTAACCAATGCCCCTAATTTCGTATATTTTGTACACCCGACATACAAGGGCGTTTCGGCATCATTAAACATTTCCTCAAATAACTCCGGGCGGTGAACAAAGTTTTCTTCCAAATCATTGACCATATTGAACATATTATCACCAACGTCTTCCTCAACAATAGGCTCTTTACCTTTAGTAGTACTCGTCGATGAATAATTAATATCGAAAAAATCTTCGCCATGTAAATACCATGTTTGGTAAGAAGAAATAATCCCATAAGCGCGCAAATGCCCTCTAACATTATCAATGGAATGAGATCTATGATTACCACAAATTTGACACGGACAAGGAATCTTATCATCTTGTATGTGAGCTTTGGCAAATGACAAAAATTCTTCAACACCATCTTCATATGCTTTAGACAATCGGTCAAACCACATCCATTTTCTATCCATGATTTGCAAATCCTAAATCAAGAATTCAAAGCTTTCGAAGTCAAAGTGTGCGTAATTTTAAAATGCATGCATTTAATTTTCATTTAGTTAATTAAACACTGCTACCGGCGCATTAACTAAATGAACAATTAACAAAAAAGGCGAATAAACATACAAACTAAGGGCCGAGAAAAAATAACAATTTGATCATAATAAGTTCGTATATTAAACACCCGGCCCATTGCAGGCTTTAACGTATCAAAAGCAATCCCAAAACATACAAAATTAATATAAAATCATAAATAAAAAATACAGAGGATACCAACATAGAGCTAAGTTTGTGTGATCATGACTTACAAGAGGTATTGATATGATCGATAGAAGATGGTGGCGTCACACAGTGGTGTACCGACTGTTTTCCGAGCTTTCTAAAATGAATTTAGTTCACTGCAGCTGCTGTATTGATGTGGAAATATCAGGAGCAACAATCTGTAATGGGAAAACATATCGTGATTTTTCGACGACGGTTTATAAAAAAACGGTCGTGAAAGCTCCGAGCTTCCACGATGGTCTTCAAAGACCGTCATGGAAGTCTTCAAAGACCGTCGTGGAAGCTCCAGATTCCACGACGGTCTTTGAAGACTGTCGTGGAAGCTACGGATATTCCACGACGGTCTTTGAAGACAGTCGTGGAATCACGGAGATTGCACGACGGTTTTCGAAAACTCGGTTCCGCTCCGTGTTTTGACCCCATTTTTCACGACGATTTTTTTAAAATCGTCGTGTATTTTCCGTCGTGTAATCCACATATTGTAGTAGTGAGGTGTTTTAGATACTGAGAATGCAGGTCTTCTTATTGTGCCATCTCATGATGATCATGATCCCACGAATGGTAACAAGGGCAATACGGTGTTGGAACCATTACCATTTGACATTGTCCATTCGAGACGGAGAACAATTCAGAAGAATGGCCTTCCAATCCCTTGCACTACCCTAAATCCATAATTCCTCCAGGTAATATCCTTACCAAGTCTCCACAAAATTTTCAACCTATTCCATATTAAAGTTCTAAGTCCCTAGTACGGAAACTGAGCCAAATACCAGTTCTGACTTAAAAGATTCTGACCTTCCCATTGCACTCCGAAAGGGTGTACAATCCTGTACCCAACATCCTTTATCCCATTATGTGTCTTACGAAAACCCCTCACCTTCTTTTCATGCTTTTACCTCACAATTATCTTTTATGGAGATTCCTAATAGTGTGCAGGATGCTCTAAAAGTTCTCAAGTGGAAGGAGGCTATTTTTTAGGAGATGAAGGCTCTTGAGTAGAACAGCACGTGGGAGCTAGTAGATCAGTCGAGAGGGAAAACAACTATAGGGTGCAAATGGGTGTTTACTATCAAGTATAAATCTGATGGCTCCATCAAACGATACAAAGCACGATTGGTTTCCAAGGGGTTCACTCAAACCTACGACATTGAATACCTAGAAACTTTTGCCCCAGTTGCGAAGCTAAATATTGTAAGAGTTCTCATGTCACTTGCTGCTAATCTTGATTGGCCTCTACAGCAATTGGACGTTAAGAATGCATTTCTCTATGGAGACTTGATGGAAGAAGTGTACATAGATGCACCTCCAGGATTTGGTGAAAAGTTCAGTGAGGGTGTGTAAATTGAAGAGATCTTTTTATGGATTGAAGCAGTCACCGAGAGCTTGGTATGAGAGATTTACTCAATTTGTCAAAAGTCAGGGGTACACTCAATTAAGGACAAGCTGATCATACAATGTTCACTAGACATTCACAAGATGGGAAAATAATCGTGCTGATTGTGTATGGGGATGATATAATTCTCACTAAAGATGTTGTATCTGAGATGAACCGGTTGAAAACTTCCCTCTCCTCAACATTTGAGATCAAGAACTTAGGATATATGAGATACTTTCTTGGTATGGAGGTTGCGAGATCAAAGAAGGGAATTGTTGTCTCTCAACAAAAGTACATCCTTGACCATCTTAAGGAGACTGCGATGAGCAGCTGCAGGTCAGCAGACACTCCGATTGATCTCAATCGGAAACTTGGAGATGAAAAGGAAGGTGATCCACTGAATACAGCTCGGTATCAAAAACTAGTGGGGAAATTGATCTACTTGTCTCATACACGGCCAAATATTGCTTTGGTCGTGAGTCTAGTAAGTCAATTTATGCATTCGCCTTGTGAGAAACATCTTGAAGCAGTTTATCGGATTCTTCGATACTTGAAAGGTAGTCTAGGCAAAGATTTACTCTTTTAGAAGACTCCACACCAAAACATTGAAGCGTACACCGATGCAAATTAGGCATGATCGATTATTGATAGGAGATCCACGTCAGGATACTGTACTTATGTTTGGGGAAACTTGGTCACGTGGAGAAGCAAAAAGCAAAATGTAGTTGCAAGGAACATCGCTGAAGTAGAATACATAATTATGGCTAACGGAGTTTGTGAGATGCTATGGGTGGAAAGGATTCTCAAAGAACTGAAGATGCCGATAAATGCACCAACGAAGCTGTATTGTGACAACAAAGCTGCCATCAACATTGCAAAGAACCCAGTACAACATGATCATACGAAGCACGTGGAGATTGACAGGCACTTCATAAAAGAGAAGATTGATTGTGGAGCTATTTACATGCCTTTTGTCCCTACTACGCAACAAATAGCTGATATTCTCACCAAATGACTGTTTAGGCCTAATTTTGAACTTCTTGTAAGTAAGTTGGGCATGATTGATATATATACACCAACTTGAGGGAGGTGTCGGATTTGTAGGAGTTAATTAGGCAATTATAGGATTTTTAATATTCTGCCAAACTGGAATATTCTACCAGATTTGGTAGTTTCCTATTCCTAGTTTTTAAGTAGACGAAATTTCTGATTTTATACCCCCTTAATTACTGATTTTGTGGGCATTCCTCTACTATTTATACCTATATTTATACCTATTTAGTTTTTTAGTAGGAGAATTTTTTCTTTCTCTCTTCCCTAAAACCTGCAATCTCTATAACCTACAAAGACCAGCTTTTAGAGACAAAATATGACGAAACAATTTTTTCGTCTCATAAAGTTTTAGAGACTAATTTAGGTATTTTCATAGTAAAAAATTTTTGCGTCTGAAACTACTTTTTCTTGGTAACAAAAAAAGAAAGAAAGAAGGAAAAAGGCAAGAGAAGAAAAGAAAGTTTGCCCCAGCTAGAACGATCACTTGGATTAACGGTGACTTATTCAGCAGTGGAGTCAACTTTTTACTTACATAGGAGTGTACAATAATGAGTTTTTAGAATAGATGGATAACAAATAAAGAATGAAGATTTGAGCGAGGACTCATATGAAACTAAACAATTTTTTAGCAGAGACGATATAAGAAAATCTTAAAGCTTTTATAATAAAATCACAAAGAAAATAGTGCGGTGGCAGCCCCGGCCCCATATTCCTTCGTCTTTGGTGACTGTCAAGACGATTGCTGACATCACATGATATATTAGGAGCTTTAAAATTATCTAAAATCATACAATATAACATATTTGATAGATCATATTTAAATAAACAACAGTTTTTATAAAACCTAATAAATTATAGAATATTTTTATTTTTCAAGTAAAATTGATTTATTTGTTTACAATTTTACCCTTTTTCTCTTTCCTCACTCTTTCTCTTTCTCGCTTCCTTTCCGTCTTTCTTTTCTCTCATTGATTCAAGACCGAAGATGCTCACCGGTGAAGGACAGCGATGAAGGATAGCGATGGCTGCGAGGCCAATCTTTTTCCGGCCACACGGCCTATCTTTCTCTGCGGCAACATCTTGGATCTCCCTGGCACGAAGATGAGGTTCGCAAGCAATCCATCTCCGCGCTTCAGATTGTCGTTCTTGTCCGGCCAGTGGCGAACCTTAGATCTCACGTCAACGGGGAGATTAGATCGCGAATGAATCTCCGATCGCGATGGAGGCTTTGCGAACGATCTCATCAGCGACTTGACATTTCGCGAGCTCGATCACAATCTCCAAAGGACGTACTCAGATCTTAGGAGATATGGCGACAAAGGCTCTTGAAAGCTTTAGAACACGTTCTCCAGCGATATGGCGAAGGTGACACGAGCCGTGCGGCGGCGGTGGCGGCAGTGGTAATTGGAGATGTATGGTTAGGGTTTAATTGAATTGGGGCTTAATTTGGGATAATTTTGGGGTATATTTTGTAATTTGTGAAATTTAATGGAAGTTAACATATTTAATGTAAATACCATTATTTATGAGTAAATATTTAAATTTACCATTATTTGTTTTTTTTTTTTTGAAATTTTATTTCTTAATATTATTTACATGTAAATACTATTATTTACTAGTAAATATGTGTATTTACCAAATAAATGATGATAAAAAACAATAGTGTGCACTAAAAATAATGTAAATATTTAGATTTACTATTTATATGAAAGATATAAAATATAAGATAAATAAAGGATTTACGTGTAAATAATATTATTTATTAGTAAATATGTGTATTTACCAAATAAATGAAGATTAAAAACAATAAATATTGCACTAAAAATAACGTAAATATTTCAAATTTAAGAAATATCTTAAATAAGTAAAGATTATTTAAGTAAATATTTAGGTTTAATTTTTATACATACATGACAAACAAAGGATTTATATGTAAATATCATTATTTCTTAGTAAATATTTAGATTTATTGGTAATTATGTTAAATTAAGAGGAACTTTGTTTAATGTTATAAAAATATATTCATGTAAATAAATGTATTTACTTAGTAAATAAACAACAAAAATAAATATTTACAAGTGAATAGATTTACTGAATTAAAATGTTGAAAAAAATCTAGAAAATGGGATTAAAAGATTTCTTGTTAAATATCACTATTTATTAGTAGATATAAAACTACGTAAATATTACTATTTACTTGCAAATAAATTATTTTTCAGTAAATAAACTTACTTTCTTAGTAAATAACTCTTCATTAAAGAAGGTATTTATGAATCAAGTAAATATTACTATTACTATTTATTAGTAAATATTACTATTTACTAGTAAATTTATTAGTAAATCTAGGATTTATTAGTTAGTATTAGTATTTATTAACAAAAATGATTTATTAACTATGCAAATTGCTAGTAAATAATTTTATTACCTTGAAAATAAATTTATTTACTAATTATTTACTCTACAATCTTATTTGTAAATAAATTCTTTACATATCTTTAAATCATATATCAGGTTGATATTATATATATGTATATATATATATATATATATATGTATGTATCATGAGGAAATAAGGTTCGTGGCATGGCCAAGTTAATCGATCCATATCCTATATATTTCGCAGATGGGCTTGAGCTGTATAAAGTAGGAAATGGAGAAGCCTATAACATACTTATATATTTAGATATATAGAATAACTATTTATGTATATATATATATATATATATATGGAACACTTTGATGACTATGTAGTGCTTTGAAGGATATAATGAGTCAACTAGGTGATCCCAGCAAACTGAGTTCAACGCTGAAGTTCTCTCTGGAAAGAGCTGGAGTATCGTGACCACCCAATAAAGAATTATGAACTCTATAATAAAGACCTTATTTAATATTTTGCCAACGTTTTCAACAAAAAGCTAATACAGCTTTCCTTTATCTTGATCAGATATCGCTAACGCAATGCGTGTGTTAGCAATTACGTTGAACAAAGATGACGTTTGTGTATATTGTGTGTGTCTATATATATATATATATATATGTATGTTGAGAGAGAGAGAGAGAGAGAGAGATGTACATGTTTAAACTACAGATAATTTCATCAACCTGTCAATGAGAAATTATTTATATATATAGCGTTACATATATAGGTACACTACGTCTGTTTTGTTTATATATATGCTATCTTTAAATACAAGGCCCCGAGCTTTCTAAGAACTTTGCCAATATTCTATATGTTATACATGATGCATGGACTTTCATACACCTTTCATCCTTATCCGGCCAAGGACTTAAAAAATGAAAATTTTCCTTAAAAAAAAATCTCCCGGATTTGAATCTGAAAACTCCAACGTACCTAAATTCCTCCTCTCACACCTAATTAGTTAACCCACATAAAAATAAAAATAATAATAAATAATAAATAATAAAACAGCTTTAAAAAAAGGATCTCTAAATATTTATATATATGCATATCCATTACTATTTTTAGATGAACATGATGACAGGATATATATAACTAACAAAAATTAATAACACCGCCGTTTCGAAGATATCTTATTGCACCAAGAGCGCATATATATATATATATATATAGGATAAATTGCTAAATTAGTCATTAAATTTTTTATCATTGTTCTTTTTTTCGTAGGTAAAATGATCTTAAATTATTAAAAATATTACTACAATAGTTCTTTTAGTTTATTTTTGGATAGAATCCGATAGTAAGCATTACTATTTGATCAAATTACTGATGGATCGATATTGTCTAAAAATTTTAGGAAATTACTATTGTAATAACATTTTAATAGTTTAAGGTTATTTAAACTACGAAGGAAAAAAAACAGGGACTAAAGTTGCACTAACTTAAAAGTTTAGTGACTAAATGAGGAATTTTCTATATATATATATATATATATATATAGAGAGAGAGAGACAGAGAGGAATATGTAACATGGACAAACAGAGAGCCTAATAGAACAAATGTGGATAAATCATATGCATATTGGTGCTGAAAGAGTAAAAGAATGCCTTTTTGGAGAATGCAAGTAATAAGGGCTAAGCTAGAAAAGATATTGATATACAACTTCTTGACACCCACAATTTTAAGATTCTACAATAATGGACGTTAACATTACGTTTTGGACCACAGCTCTAATTTTTTAACTTTTGCCCTAATTCTTTCCCTCAAGACAAGTCCCAAAACCCTCAAAAAGGATAGAGATATTGACGGGACAACAAATATACAAATACTTACTTTTAGATTTGACAAAATGCCAAATTTTCATTCTTCCATCGTTTCCCCTCAACATATATATATATATATATATATATTTATAGAACATATGGAAACCCCAAGTTTTTTTTTTTTCAATCATATTTACAAGGTTGGGGGAAGAAGAAAAATAATTTATAGCAAGACAAAGTAATATTGGACACCACGTGTCGAGATGAGGAAGAGTGGTCCTTATGTTTGGCTTATTGGTGAGGTGTGTATATAGGAAGATTCTTGGGTCATTGTCCAAGGAAGGCCACGTTTTCATCCACTTGTTCAAACCGTTTCCCGATCCAATATAAGCTTTAATATTTATATTTTGCATGCACATTCACCATCTGAGTGACATCATGGCATACATCACCCACATGAACAAGACCCAAGTCCAAAAACAAGATCGATAAATTTTCAAACCGTGCATTTGCACGAACATATATATATATATATATATATTGTGATAAATTATTTACATTTAATCTCTTGTTTAAAATCTTGTCATATGATACTATACAGATATTGATATAAATGTTAAATATTATTAAAAATTTTTATATTTGAATTACTTAATTGGTACAATACAAACTACGTTACAAGTGATTTATGAGAGATGTACTGTATAGGAACCCCTTTCTATATATATATGATGGATTTTTTTTTTTTTTTTTTCAGAGAAAATATACATGATGCGTGATCTGTATATTTGCAATTATACATTAATTAAAGTTGTTATTTTTAATTTTTTTTAATGAGTTGTTAATTTGAGTTTATGTTTATAAATAGCAAGTTCATCTTGTCGAATCATCTCAACAATAAAGATTTAGGAGTCCGGTATAAGTTGGTGATAATATGCTTTACAATTACTTGTGAACGGTCTTTACTACGACGTGTCGTTTACGGATCTAGCCACATTCTAGCCTATATAAAAGTGTGAAGAAGAAATGAATGCCATTTAGGCTAATCAATATCAATGGAAAACCAAATGTTTAAATATTAAAGAAAACCATGTACCTCATGATAGTTTCTTCTTTTTAATGGTATAATATCTAAATCAAACTGCGAACCTGATATCATTAATAAACCCAACCGAATCATGATTATTAAAAAAAATCCCGATTAATCTTGTTTTTATATAATTTCTTAAGCTAACTACGCACTTCCTAATAAATAATAATTTCTTAAGCAAACTATGTACCTCACGATCATCATTAATAAAAACATGAATTATTGTTTATAATTTTTTAAGCAAACCAAGTGCGGGCCGGGGAAACTCATGTTTTCATATATCATTGACATTTTATTCTTCTTTTTCTTCTTCTCTTGTGTTGATTATATTATGCCACTGTTTGAGACAACCATTGACTTCAATTTGGACTATTTCATTTGAATGTTCCATTCAAATGTGTCCATATTCAGTTTGGACTATTTTATTTGAATGATCTATTCAAATGTGTGTTCAGATTTTGCACAATTGGAATGTAGCATTGGGATATCCAATTTGACATTAGGCATAACTTCAACTGTTTTTATTCAAATGTACTCTACTAAACATATCCATATATCAATTCAGATGACAAATTAATTATTTCTGTTCAAATATTTCAATTCAAATGCTACAATTCGAATGATTCTCCCAAACGAAACATATATATACAACTTTTAGATGTAGTCAATGAGAATGAAGAAACTTTGATTATTGTGTTTATTCCTTAAAAGTACAAAATCTTACACACAGATAAATAATTCTTGATATAGGAGCTTTACATAAATGCCACAACTATAATTCTTGGATGGCTTTTTTTTTTCCCCCATAAAATTATATTCTTGCAGAATATGTAATACAAAACAAATGTAATACTGAAAGTATAATGTCAAAATACGTGCAGTAGCCTATTGATGACCAACGATAACCTACCATGATATTGAGTTGAAGATAGTCTATCGTGATGGTGGAAATTTTGGCTACCAGTGGTAGGCTTCCATATTACCGCCAATAGCCCCTCATGCTATTGCCGGTTTTCTCACTAAAATTCTATTAAAAATTACAGAAAAAAAACTAAGAGGGCGCCAGAGGGTCAAGCACTACTAGATGTTACAAAATCCAACTACGAGGACTGAAATCAGAATTATTTATGATGTAGACTAATAACTATGCAATGAAAATTAGAAGATATTATAAGCAAGTTTTCATTTTTAGGTGGTTACTATAAAATTTTATAGAAAATTATAGGGTAATTTTTTAAAAAGGAAAAGTTTAGAGGGGACTAAGCCTCTCCTCCTAGTCCTTGCTTCCCTCCGAGCCTGACAGGGACCCCCTTCCCGGGGGTTAGAACATCATAGTTGTGGAGGTTGCCGATCTAGTTGCAGTGGTGAGATGAGCCAACAAATCATGGATCTCACGGGTGAAATCTATTCCTTAACATCGTGAGATATTTGTGCAATATACAAGGACAAAAGAAAGAACAATAAAAACTTGATTGGCTTTTTTTCAAAAAAAAAAAAATTTAATTGAAAAGCACATGTAAAAGTATGAGTCATCTTGATTGGTTTTTTTTTTTTTTAATTAAAAAAAAAAACAACATGTGTTAAAGTATGAGTCATCATCCTGTAAATAAGAAATAAAAGATAGCAAGCGGGTTCAAATTCACAATCCCTCGAGTTTTTTTTTTTTTTCCTAATTAGAAGATGGGGGGGATTTTGGTCTTAGGACCCCAATATTATTGGAAGTAGGAAATTACTACTAGATTAAGTTTATGACCATCACTATATATAGTTCATGGTTTATAGACAGTTTCCATAAAATAGTAATATAAATAAATTGTATGCTTAATTTATTTTAATCGTCCATAAATTGGTTGTGTTTTTAGGTTTTGAAGTGGTAGATAATTTCTTTTTGTAACAAAAAAAAAGAAAATCAGTAATGTCTTCACATCCCTGGTTTAGCGCGTAAAGGATAAGCAGCAGCTTAGACTAATGATGAGATGACAAAGAATCCTATCCTTAGGCCTGATGCTGTGACCTAGGAAATTTGGAGGTCGGCATACTATGTAAAAATTTAGGGGGAAGCACCAAAATAACACAAATTTGGACACTACTTTACCACCTCAACTTAAAATTTGGTCACTTTAGCAACATAACACAATTGAAAACTAAAATTAAAAAATAGTAAAAACTAAATATGAAAGTACAAAAAAGCCCCCCACTAAGCTCCAAATTTTCAAACCTATATTTGTTCTATATTTTACGAATTTTCTTCCACTTTCCCTTAGTTTGTTTGACAAACGGAGAGAAAATTCCCCGCCAATTTTCTTTCCATCCAAACAACTATATAGTTGAGAATCCTTCACACCATTCACCGATTCTCTCTCAAAACAATAAATTTGCTGCAAATTCTACCCACAATTGCCTCTCCAGCGATTTAGAGAACATGGGGATACAGAAGGAATTGCATTTATACAAGGATGGTGACTGATGGATGAAATTGCAAATGGCGTATACCTTAGCCCCAGTAGATAAAAAAAAGTTTTGCAAATTCATCAAATCAGTTAGGTTTGATGGGTTTGCATCAAACTTGAAGAAGAATATAACCGAGGACAATAGTAAGATAACTGGGTTGAAATCACATGACTGTTAATGTCATAATGCAGCGATTATTGCCAACTACAATCCAACCATTTATGAAGAGGGAGATTGTGGATGCGATCACTAAGTTGAGTAATTCCTCCAGTTAATATGCTCTAGAACACTTAAAGTTTTTGATTTGGAGAAAGCTCAAAACAATATTGTCCTTATACTATGCAAGTTAGAGACTATCTTCCCACCAGCCTTCTTTGATATCATGGTTCATATGGTCATGCATTGACCAGATGAAGCAATACGAGGAAGACCCGTACCCCATTGAACGCTTTCTTGGAACACTTAAGAAATATGTCAAGAATCGGGCACAACCAAAAAGATCCATTGCCGAGGCATATGTCGTCAACGAAACTTTGACATTTTGCTCAATGTATTTAAGCGGTATTGAAACCAGATTTAATAGACCTGAGCGGAACTGGGTTAAGGAGGTGTCTTTAGTTGGGGAGAAATTATCTGTCTTTCAAACACGTTGTCGACCAATTGGGAAGATGACCCCAATCACTTTGTCTTTGAAGAGGAATACGTTGATATTCCCATAGGTGTTATTGGCATTGATCAGGATCCTATTCCTGACCTTGTTCAAGACACAACAGATCAAGACAATGTCGGAGAACCTCTCATTCAAGAAATTGTTCCAGAAGAACAAACTCCAGCACCTCAAGAATCTATGCCATTAAGAAGATCCACTAGAGAGAGGAGAATTGCAGTGCCAGATGACTACATTGTATTTTTCCAAGAACATGAGATAGATATTGGAGTGATGGAAGATGATCCCATGAACTTTCGTCAAGCCATGGGAAGTTCTAATTCTCAGAAGTGGATCGATGCCATGAATGAGGAGATTAAGTCCATGAAGGACAATGACGTATGGGATCTTGTCCCATTGCCAGAAGGTGTGAAACCCATTGGCTACAAAGGGATATTTAAGACCAAAATGGATTCAAAAGGCAATGTGGAGAGGTACAAGACTCGTCTTGTTGCAAAGGGCTTTACACAAAAAAAAAGGTATCAACTATAAAAAGACTTTCTCTCCAATTTCTTCGAATGACTCTTTCAGGATTATAATGGCATTGGTGGTGCATTTCAATCTCAAGTTACATCAGATGGATGCGAAGACAACGTTTCTCAACGGCAACATTGATGAGACGATCTATATGGTGTAGCTAGAAAAAATTGTGCCAGGATACCCAAAGATTATGGTTTGCAAACTTAAGAAATCCATCTATGGACTCAAACAAGCATCTCGACAATGGCATTTCAAGTTTCATCAAGTGATCATCTCGTTCGGTTTTGAGATGAATTTGTTCGATGATTGTATATATCATAAGTTCTGTAGGAGTAAACATATTTTTCTAGTTTTATATGTCGATGACATCTTGCTTGCCAGTAACGATATAGGCTTATTGCACAAAACCAAGAGAATCTTAGCTAAGAATTTTGATATGAAAGATCTTGGTGATGCCTCTTTTGTATTAGTCATACAGATACACCGGGATCGCTCTCAGGGTATTCTTGGATTATCACAAAAGCGCTATATCGAAAAGGTTCTCAAGAGATATGACAAGCAGGATTGCAAACCAGGTGATACCCCTGTGGCTAAGGGAGACAAGTTTAGTCTCAATCAATGCCCTAAGAATGATTTTGAGGAAAAGGAAATGCAGAAGATTCCCTATGCCTTAGTAGTAAGGAGTCTAATGTGTGCTCAGGTCTGTACGCATCTAGATATTACGTACGTTACTGGGATGTTGGGTAGATATTTAAGCTATCCAGGAGTAAACCATTGGAAAGCAGCTAAACGGGTCTTGCGGTACTTACAGAGAACAAAAGACTACATGATCACGTATCAGAGGTCTGATCAGTTTGAGATCATTGGGTATACTGACTCTGATTTTGCTGGATGCCAAGATAGTATGAAATCTACGTCGGGCTATATCTATATGCTAGCTAGAGGTGATGTCTCTTGGAAGAGTGCTAAACAGTTACTTATAGCCATTTTAACCATGGCAACGGAGTTTATAGCATGTTATGAGACGTCCAATCGCGGAATATGGTTGTGAAATTTTGTCACGGGGCTGCACATATTGGATGGTATTGAAAGACCACTCAAGTTATTTTGTGACAATAAGTCAATAGTGATGTATTCCAATAACAACAGGAACTCGACGAAGTCAAAGCATATAGACATCAAGTTCCTAGTTGATAAAGAAAGAGTTCAGAGTGGATAGTGTCTATAGAACACATCGGAACAAACTCTATGGTTGCGGATCCGCTTACTAAGGGATTGCCACCCAAAGTGTTTCATGAGCACACTACTCGTATAGGTGTCATGTCAATTGATGATATTCAATTTTAGTGGGAGTTTGTAATTTTAGATGCTTTTATAATATAGGCATATTTTCAGTTGTTTCAGTTTATGGATATTTTGAGGTTGTTTTCTGCAAAAATAAAGTTTTGGTTTATTTACACTATGATTTTGGTATGGGTTGATCTCACTAAGGTTTAAGGGTGGACCAATTGAAAATAGGCATGTTAAGATCACATTACATGAAATTTCCATGCAACACATCCACATCATGATCCATGTCATTCAGTTGTATTAGCATACATGACCATTGATAGGTTGAGTTACGACAGCTGTAACGAAGACCGCTTTGATCCTATGTTGGTATGACTGATGGACCGGATTGGTTATAGATACATTTCGATAATGACAGCAAAGTTGAGCTCGTTCGGTTATTTTTGCAAAGCATAATTATAAGGTTACACATATAGTCCAAGTGAGAGATTGTTGGATCATTAATCCAACATTGGGCTTATATGTTAATAATTATGTGTTGCGGACTATCAAATAAGGTTAAGTCCAATTAAAAGTGATCTAAAGTTTTGGTTGATTTGGACTTTAATGTATCTGATAGGGTGTGGGCATTTAATGTGTAGAGACTTAAAGTGTAATTTTTATTTTTATGATGAGCTAAAATAGAAATACCAAAAGATAACAGGAAAGTTATCAATATATAGTGATTATGGTCCCCAGATCGCACGTAGTATTATTATCATTGTTTAGTTCTGACGTCTCATCATCAGAGAGAGAATAAAGAGAAGACGAAAGGATTCTCTTGGAAAATGTATTGAGCTGGAAGGCCAACCGCATAGCGCTAGAAGGTGATTAACCATCATGAATTTAGGTACGCTTCCGCTTATTCGTTAATAGATTCTTAGTGATCTAACATGAATATTCTTGGAATTATAGGTGATGGTTTTTGCCAAAAGAATTTATCTAACACTCGACTAAACATATTCAAATGCCAATTCATCTGATAATTTAATTGTTTCTGGTCAAATATTTCAATTCAAATGTTTTCATCCAAATGCTACAATTCAGATGGTTCTCCCGAATGGAACATACATCTTTTAGATGTAGTTAATGAGAATGCAGATACTTTGATTATTGTGTTTATTCCTTAAAAGTACAAAACCTTACACAGATAAATAACAAAGAAACTGAATATGGATTATTATTCTTGATATAGGAGCTTTACATAAATGTCACAACTATAATTCTTGGATGGATTTTTTTTTCCCAATGAAATTATATTCTTGCAGAATATGTAATACAAAATAAATGTATTACTGAAAGTATAATGTCAAAATATGTGCAGTAGCCTATTGATGACCAGCAATAACCTACCATGATATTGAGTTGAAGATAGTCTATTATGATGGTGGAAATTTTGGCTACCAGTGGTAGGCTTCCATATTACCGCTAATAGCCCTTCGTGCTATTATTGGTTTTCTCACTAAATTCTGTTCAAAATTACATAAATGAACTAAGAGGGCGCTAGAGGGTCAAGCACTACTAGATGTGACAAAATCCAACTACTAGGACCGAAATCAGAATTATTTATGATGGGGACTAATAACTATGCAATGAAAATCAGAAGATATTATAAGCAAGTTTTCATTTTTAGGTGGTTACTATAAAATTTTATAGAAAATTATAGGGTAATTTTTTAAAAAGAAAAGTTTAGGGTGAACTAAGCCTCTCCTCCTAGTCCTTGCTTCCCTCCGAGCTTGACAGGTACCCTCTTCCCGGGGGTTAGAACAACATAGTTGTGGAGGTGGCCGATCTAGTTGCAGTGGTGAGATGAGCAAACAAATCATGGATCTCACCAGCGAGATATATTCCTTAACATCGTGTGAAATTTATGCAATATAAAAGGAGAAAAGAAAGAACAATAAAAACTTGATTGGCTTTTTTTTTTTTTTAATTTAAAGAAAAGCACATGTAAAAGTATGAGTCATCTATAAAATAGTAATATAAATAACTTGTATGCTTAATTTATTTTAATCATCCATAAATTGGTTGTGTTTTCAAGTTTTGAAGTGGCAGATAATTTCATTTTGCAACAAAAAAAGAGAATCAGTGATGTCTTCACGTTCCTGATTTAGAGCATAAAGGATAAGCAACAGTTTAGACCAACGATGAGATGACAAAAGATCCTATCCCTGGGCCTGATGCTGTGACCTAGGAAATTTGGAGGTCGGCTTACTATGTAAAAGTTTAGGGGGAAGCATCAAAATAACACAAATTTGGACACCACTTTACCAACTTAACTCAAAATTTGATCACTTTATCAACATAAAACAAATTGAAAACTAAAATTAAAAATAGTAAAAACTAAATATGAAAGTACGAAAAAGACCCCCACTAAGCTCCAAATTTTCAAAACTAAACTTGTTCTATATTTTACGAATTTTCTTCCACTTTCCCTTAGTTTGTCTGACAAACGGAGAGAAAATTGCCCGCCAATTTTCATTCCATCCAAACAACTATTTAGCTCAGAATCCTTCACACCATCCCCCGATTCTCTCTCAAAACAAGAAATTCGCTGCAAATTCTACCCACAATTGCCTCTCTAGCGATTAGTTCTCAAACCAAATAGAATTCTCCATTGATTTTCTCTACTGGTTGCTGACACATAATTCTCCATCGATTTTCTCAGCATCCAAACAGCTTCATCTGAACTCTCACGCTGCTCATCTCTCTCTAACCTCGTAGAATCGAACAGTAGATTCTGGAAAATTCAAAATCGTCCACAAACAGGTGAGAACTTGAATTAAAATATTGTTTAGATCCTCATGGTAATTTCTTTAAGTTCTTAAGAATAAAATAGATATTCCAGAGGAATATAATTTCTTACTATGAAACTAAATGATATTGAGAATATTTGTGTGTGAATAAATAGGTGTTTATCTCTGGGTTTGAATCAAAATATATATCTTCATAGACAAAATTCCCCTGTTGTATGTCGATCATATTTGTGAATAATTTTATGCGACTTTGTGTTATTGTGATTATTTAGAATGCATGTGACTATGTGTTGTCTATATATGTGCTTAATTTGCTAACTAATGACAAAATTTCAACAACTACAGATTCCCATGAAATGCTTGTGCCTGTGTTTTGTTTATCTATAGTTAATTTCCTGTTGAGAATGTGTAAGTGGCTCTGTTTTGTGTTTTGTGTTTTTTGGTTGTGTGAATGTGTGAGTGGCTGTGTTTTGTGTTTTTGTGACCGTGAGAATTTGCTAACTTGTTGCTCAATATGAAGACCAAAAAAATCTATTAATTTAGAGTTTATGTATCTATATGGTGGTTGTGTGTTTAGTTTGCTCATTAATAACAATTTTTTCACTATTACAGATGGAGTTGATTAATGACTTTGTTAACTATGACAGACATTGGACAAAAAACAACCACTATGTTGACAACAAGTTAATAGGAGTATTAGTGCCAATCAATGCAGCTTTTGAAGAATTCACAAATTTGAAACAAAAAGGTATCAATTTGGATGACCAACTAACTATACAATATCAAATTCAAAGAGGATCAACAAGAATTTCTGTTGAAAACAGTGAGAATGTCAAATTTTATTTGGAGTTGAAGAAAAAAGAAACCAACATTACAGCATTTCCTCTATCCATAATGACGAAGACTTCATCAACAATGCCATCAAATGAAGGAAGCATTGGTTTATTCCAAGTTGAAGAAAACCCTGATCCAGCAATACATCAAGAGCTAGCCCATGAATCATATATACATCAACTACCAAGCTTTGATCCATATGCTCAGAACAACAACGATCCTGCCTTGCCATTGGAATTTGATGGAAAACAGTCGGAAAATTTCCCAATCTAAAAGAAGCAGCATAAGAGGAAGAAAATAAAAATAGATGACATCACAAGTGACGATGAAGAATATGCAGTAGTCAGTGATGAAACCATCTGTACTGCAGTATACATGAATCAATCATTCAAGAACAAGCATGTATTAAAGAGGAAGATTGCACTCATAGCTCTCAAAGAACAATTCCAATACAGATGATGCAGGTCAGACAAAACAAGAATACTATTGAGCTGCCATGACAACAAATGCAAGTGGTGTATTCGGGCAACAAGATGCAACAACATAGAGATGTTCAAGGTGACTAGATACATCAATACACATACATGCTCACTGGATGAACTCCAAATTGACCACCGACAAGCAACTAGCAGCTTCATAAGTAACACAATCAGGAGAAAGTACAAAAATCAGTGAAGGTAGTTTATGCACCCAACAACATCATAGAAGATATGAAAGAAGAATACGGTAATTTACTTTTCATTTTCATTTGAGAAAAAAAAAAAAAAGGAATTTGAAAATTGCTTTCTAACGTGAAGATAGTATCTAGTTTTAAGAAGTAGAATATATACATGTGTTATATATTAAAAATTTCTGCAAAACAACAAATCTTTCAAGTCCTAATATGTATTCTAACATAATATTGCTACCAAAATGAAACAGGTATAGACGTCAGCTACCGAAAAGCCTGGAAAGCAAAAGAACTGGCCTTGGAATACATGCAAGATGAACCAGACGACTCATACCAAGAGCTGCCAGCTTTCTTATACATGGTGACAAAAACAAACCCAGGATCTCGCACAGATGTAAAAACTAACAGTGAAAACTGGTTTCTCTACATGTTTATGGCATTTGGAGCATTAATACTAGGTTGGATGCATTGTAGACCAGTAGTTGTGGTAGATGGTACATTATTAAAATGTATACATGGTGGATCATTGTTGACTGCTTGTGCTAAAGATACCAACGACCAAATTTTTCCACTAGCATTTAGAACTGGTGACTCCGAGAATGACGAATCGTGGGATTATTTTTTCAAACATCTAAGAGATTCATATGGAGAAAGAGATGGACTATGGATCATATCGAATAGACACAAAAGCACACACAAGAATGCAGCAAAATGGTTCCCAAATGCAATGTTGGGCTACTACAAGTACCATTTGACATTAAACTTGAAGAATAGATTCCCCAGTGTTGCAAGAGCATTGACAAGAGTTGGATACATTTGAAAACCCGACTGTCTGATCAGTATTGAAAGGGATTATGTGCTTTAATTGATCTTGCTAAAGAGCATGTAAACGATGATGGTTGTATCAGTTGTCCTTGCCGAAATTATTTGAATCATGAAATGCTGCCAATAGAAACCGTTAGAGCGCACATACATCTATATGGTTTTAATACACTATACACGAAGTGGAGTTATCATGGTGAAGTAAAAGTAGTTCAAAGTAATGAAATGTCGTGAGAGAACCTATGGATGAGATGTTGGCTGTTTTGCATGACGTTGCTGGAGTTAATGAAGATGATGAGCTGGGGGTGATGCAAATTGATGATGATGATGCGTAACCTGATAAGTTGAAAGATATGTTCTCCAAGCTTCAGATAACATTGTATCCAGGGTGTACGAAGTACTCATCTTTGAATTTCCTAGTCAAATTGATGCACTTAAAAGTGCTCTACAAGTGGCCTAATGAGTGCATGGATGCTATGTTGAAGCTATTGAAGGATGCTTTCCCTGACGGAGTTAAGCTACATGATTCTCATTATGAGTCCAAGACGAAACTTGGCAAACTCAGATTGAGCTAAGAGACGATCCATGTATGTAAGTATAATTGTGCATTATTTGGATGAAAATGCTAATCTTCAGGCATGTCTGGTATGTAAGCCAAGTCGATGGAAAAGTAAGAGGTTAAAGGGTAAGAAAGTCCCGTGAAAGGTACTCTGTTACTTTTTGTTGAAGGATCGGTTGAAGTGATTATATGCCTCGCGGCACATTGCTAAGGATATGACATGGCACCATCGATGGCGTTTGAATGATAAAGATTTGATGCGCCAACTAGTTGATGGAAAGAAATGGGGGGATCTTGATGAAAAATTTCCTGACTTCACACGCGAACTGTTGGAAAAATGGATCCAATATCAGTTTTACGGCACAGCGGAAGTTTTAAAATTTTATGCCGATTCAGGAAAGAAGCTCATGATGTATATAACAATAAATTAAATACATGATCAAACGTACCTTGTTTCTCGGATTCCGGAATTGCTAGAGCGTCAACCAACGTGTCTTCTCTACTATTCTCGAGCCCCCACGTCTTAGAGTGTGTGGGCACACGTGCTATGAATCCAAGCGACCGGTAATTCTTCCGAAGTCTAGATCCCACTTTCTCAATCCCGCTGTTCCTCGTTGAGAATTCGATCCGGATTCGTTCTTCAAAACACAAAACAGGAACCGGTTAACCTTCTATGAAAAATATCACTCGGCTTAACCTTCCTCACAGTTTTGATTCAATGAAAATTTCTCTCTTTTTCTCACACACAAGAATGACAAATTTTTTCAAGCACAAAAAACTAGTTTTTGGTGTTTTTCTCTCTTCCAAAAACCGTCCACCTATTTGAGTGTATGATGATAGTTGGCTTTTTTCAAGAACCCCTAGTCTTTATGTAATACTCCAATCCTTTTTTTAAAAATATCTTCTACTTGAAAAATAATTAATAATTATTTTTCTGGATAATCTTTTGAACTAAATAATCATTCAAATTTTGGGCTAGGTTCTTTAAACCTTATGGACGGTTTTTTGCTAGAAAAAGGCTCAAAAAATTCGTGCTCCACCTAATGTGGAGATTGATTGGTGGTTCAAATTTAAATCAAGAATCTAGACTAGTCAAAAAGTCATAATCTTATCTAGATTCAAACTCCTTTTAAACCATTTGAATTTAAATAAGATTTTCTTATTTGAATTTAAATAAATATTTTCCACAAACATTATTCATATTTAATTAATTTAAATAAATGAAATATTTTAGATTTCCTTTCCACAAAAAAAAAACGTGCACCATTCTTTAAAAAAAGAAAATATATCAAATAAACTCCATTATTTAAATCAATTATTAATTTAATATCTGTAATATATTTAAACAATTTTAAAACAAAATCTTTTTCCCTCCATCCATTAAAAAACCATGCACTATTAATTAGGAGAGAAAATTTTTGTTTTCAAAAATTAAATAATTCAAACACAATCTTATTTCGAAAATTCAATTAACCAAAATAATTAACAAATAATTATTTTATTTACAACCAATCATATGTTGACAAATCACATTATTTGTCTACATTAATTTCACATGTCTAATCCTTTCAGGAACTGTATGTAAGAGAGTACCATGTCTCAATAGACAATTTTAAATTCCCATTTTATTTACCAATCTCATTAGGAATAAATCCCCAGACGCTTCGTGGAACTATATGAGTTAATAAAAGGACCCGATGGAAATATGTAAAGAGGCTCCTATAATTGTGAAAAATTAATCCCGGATTAATTATTCATTAATTATCAACATCAGGACTATTCCACTAAAAGTCTGAAGCTGAACTCTCATTTATATATTGCATTACGAAAGCTCTCTAACGCAGTGCTTCTTCCATGATTTATTCATCTCTTGCTTAATCCTCATATGTTATTTATGATTGAATTAAAGACTTTTTCCGTTTTACCTTTTCAATCATTTTAACTTAAAGTTCATTATTCTCCATTGAAAAAACCACCAATTGTAAAACCATACAATCAATAAACCATCAGAGAACACAAAGTAAACTAATGGTCAAGATCTTGTTATATTATCTTTCAATTCCCGAATAATGCCTTTAAGTAGATAACATGTACTATCGTTAAGATAGCTATGGATTTCGTATCTATGAATCTTGATTTCTCCATCCATAAGTCATACACCCAAAACACAAGTATATTGACCATCAATTATTAGTGTCTCACCTATAGTAGATTAAAGTGCATAAGTCATGGATGCGAACTCAAGTATTCATTTCAGGATTAAGATTAATGCAGGATGATAATCAAAGCGTCATTGATTTTTATAAACGGAATTATTAAATTGAATCAATTAACAACTTGGGTCCAGTCCAATATCATACCTCAATACTGGTATACATTAAAGTTTCTACTCGGAACCTATCCGATGGTCAAGACAAACCATCCCTCCAAGGAAGTAGACAACCTTTACAATCTTATCATGAATAAGATCCCAAAATCTTATTTCATCGATTGCAAACTATTTATTTAGACTGTTATCAAATTATCACGTCTTCTATGTATACCCCGTATACATATGATAATCCGATATATTACCAACAGCCTAGGAGTATTTTATGTTTGCTCAAAATAATCATACAATCAACAAATGAAAGTAAATAGAACACAACTTATTAAACATGAATAACATCTTTTTATTAATATCAAAATATCGTATTTACATAAAATCCCTAGAATTGATTTTCTATCCTTAGGGCACATATAGATCCCAACACGAACTACGAAACATTTGTTTGGGGTTAATTACTGATGGTTTCAACCCATTTGGGAACACGAGTGTCTTGTACTCTATGTGGCATGTGGTTATGACTACTTACAATTTGCCTCCGAGGTTATGTGCCAAAGAACCATATAAGATATTGACACTATTGATTCCCAGACTGAATGCCCCTGAAAAAGATATTGATGTATTTTTGATACCTCTAGTGCATGAGTTGAAGAAACTGTGGGAGGAAGGGGTTGTCGTTTGTGATGCTACTTCGAATACATAGTTTCGAATGCAAGCCGTGCTACTCATGATTGTAAATGTTTTCCTTGCACGAAATTGTTTGCCAAGATGGAGTGGACAAGGGTATTTGGCGTGTCCCAATTGCAATGATGCAACTCCCTCAAAAAGGCTTGTGAGTAAAACATGTTATGTTGGTCATCGACAATGGCTTCCAACTACTCATAGGTTGAGAAATAGTCAAAAATTCGACAGTAAGGTTGATCGACGTAAACTCCCAAAACGGAAAACTATTCAGCAGATACTTACTCAATTAGACAAAGTTGGGTCACGATTACCTGGTAAACATGAGAGTTATAGAGGTAAGAAGCGGAAAATGCATCTAACAGAGCTGAACTGGATGAAGAAAAGTATATTTTGGCAATTACCATACTGGTCATAACTTTCGTTACGGCACAACTTGGATGTTATGCACATCGAGAAGAATGTATGTGACAGCCTGTTGGGTACAATCTTGAACATTGAGGGAAAGACTAAAGACACAGACAAGTCAATAATTAATTTAGAGAACATGGGGATACGGAATGAGTTACATTTATACAAGGATGGTGACCGATGGATGAAATCACAAGTGGCGTATACCTTGGCCACAGTAGATAAACAAAAGTTTTGCGAATTCATCACATCAGTAAGGTTTCCTGATGGGTTTGCATCGAACTTGAAGAAGAATATAATTGATAGTAAGATAATTGTGTTGAAATCACATGATTGTTAATGTCATAACGCAGTGAATATTGCCATCTACAATCCGACCGTTTATGAATAGGGAGATTGTGGATGCGATCACTAAGTTGAGTAATTCTTCCAGTTGATATACCCTAGAACACTTAGAATTTTTGATTTGGAGAAAGCTCGAAACAATATTGTCCTTATACTGTGCAAGTTAGAGACAATCTTCCCACCAGCCTTCTTTGATATCATGATTCATTTGGTCATGCATTTACCAGATGAAGCAATATAAGAAGGACCCGTACCTGATCAAACGCTTTCTTGAAACACTTAAGAAATATGTCAGGAATCGGGCACAACCAAATAGATCCATTACTGAGGCATATGTCGTCAATGAAACTTTGACATTTTGCTCGATGTATTTAAGCGGTATTGAAACCAAATTTAATAGACCTGAGCGAAACTGGGTTGAGGAGGCGTCTATAGTTGGGGAGAAATTATCTGTCTTCCAAACGTTGTCGATCAATTGGGAAGATCACCCCAATCACCTTAGATGAGTCTCTTCGGAATAAGGCAAAGTAGCACATATTGCACAACTATACAGAGATACAAAATTACATTAGGTAAGTATGCACACTTTACATTTACAATCAATGGTTGATATTGTCTCTTAAGGGAATTGGATGACTCACTTTAATTTTTTTTTCAATACAACATTGATCATTTGAAAGAGTTAAAGAAACGCGGGATCCGTGGACCATTTGATGCAATTCAAGCAAGTGAATTCCCAAAATGGTTTCAAAAAAAGGTACAATTCTAATCACTCGTTTAGAATGTACATCTGGTGTGTCAGAACGCAATTGAGGCTTCCGAACATTTTATTTCTCTTTCATCTGGTCGAAATTTCTCTGTTTGATCCTACTCGGGTTGTGTGATGAACGGCATTAAATTTCTGATGCACAGTCGAGATAGTAACCGACAAACACAGAACAGTGATATAAGTGTTCATGGTAATAAAACATATTATGGGGTACTAGAGGAGATTTTGGAATTAACCTACATAAATGATAATTAGGTTGTCTTGTTTAAGTGTAAATGGATTGACAGTGAAGAGGTGCTTCGAGGTGCTGATAATGAGGAGTAAGTAAAAGCTCAGCCCCCCCCCCCCCCCTCTCCCGGAAACAAACAACATTGGGGCCGTTGCTGCGACAAGTTTATGCCTAACAAGTTTAAGGTTAGAAATAGTTAATAATTTTTTTATAATTTAATATAATCAAACGTTCTAAACTTGTAATTATCTATTTGTAGAAAACGTCGGCGACAAATTAAAAAAATCACGGCAATCATATGGGAGAGCTTGCATGGCAGAACCTCGTACGCATACCACCGTAATAAGAAGGTGAGACTTTTACATAAGTGTTTTTAATGCATTTAAATATGTTAATGAACTACATATATTCTGATGAAATCAATTTTTTGCATAGTCAAATACACAGACCAAGTAGCCGCAGTCAATGATCGATAACTAGGGTGACATGCATCGTCGTGCCAAACTGGGTTAACCCCTAAGCTGAGCAAGCGTATGTAAGTATTTACATTTATTACTTTTACTTATTTAAATTAGCATTGTATTAACAAATCAATCTATTTTTCTAACGTGTTTGTTGAACAAATCCTGCAGAATTTGATGGAAGGTAACAGAGCAAATCGGATGTCATAGTCGGTTTCTGGCTCGTCTTCGTCCACAGTTTAGGAGGACACCATTCTTCAGCGTGTAATAACTGTGACGCCCTAGAAATTCATAAACTTAATTCATGAATTATTATCATGAATTTCCTCCATTAATATACTTCTAATGAATTATTTTGATGAATATCAAATTTCAAGATCTTGAATGATTGTATATGTATCATTAGTATGATGATGTCGATGATCTAATAATTTTGAGTTTCTCTATTTAGATGAGAAATTATAGATACATTAAAGATGAATTGAACAACATATAAATTTATATAAAAAATTTATTATGTCGTATTAGAGGGATAAATGTTACTTTTTGAGCAAGAATCCCGATTTTTATTAGTAGGTCATTTGATAACCTTATTATTCATTTTGGTCATATCAATATTTAAGTTTTGAGAGTATGATTGGGAAAATTAATGTGTCATATAGATAGAAAATGAATAATTAGGATTTATTCTTAGAAAATCCAAATGTGGAAGATTAATCAAGAATTATGCTTAGGTTTGAAATCAATGGTGCAGATTTTATGTTAAATGATCCTAGGCAAATCAATAGCCAAGCTTTAAATGATAAGTGACCAATGAGAGCTTAAGGTAAGGATTTGTGTGATGGAAGATCCAATAGATGAGAATAAGGATGACAAGCTTTGAATAATGGTGGAAAAATTGGAAGAAAGAAAAACAAAATAAAAATGAGAAAACCAAAGGGGAGATCCGGATTTCGTGATCAAAAGCAAGAAGAAATTTAGACAAATGAGAAAAACAAAAAAATGGTGCATGCATGCAACCTTATGTAAGAGATAGCATGCCTTGTTTTGGCAATATGTCATAAAGAAGAGAGAAGTGAAAGTGACCCCTTGTCTCAACTTTGTTGAACAAATTTTTCAACCCAACTCCCTCCCTTAAGTGGCAGCAATGCAAGGGGATAATCAGCCAAAAATTTCCATTTTTACCCCTCAAAATACAGCTCCTTTATGGCAAATGTTGACTAAAAACATGCCCCCAACATCTCATTTTATTCTCACACAAGTTAAGCTCAAAAAACCCTAGCTTCTCTAGCCACCACCAACACTATTCTCCATCTCCCAACACCCCTCTAGCACCCTCCTCCCTCCATTTTCAAACTCCAAGCAACCCCGTTACCAAGTTTGAAGAAGTGTGAAGCGGAGTTAGAGGATGTGTTAGTAGAGGTAACATAGTAGTATTCTTTGTGTTTTAGTCATTTTTGGAGAACTACAACATGATATTTAGTTAGAATCTTAATGTTAGACTTCTTCTTACCTAGGAAAAGGTTTTGAGAAGAACTTTGGAGGTCCAAGATCTTAACGGATCCACGGAGCATTTCGGTTAGATCTACGAACTTGTTAGAGCTTGTGGATGTTGTGGTAATATGGCATACATTAGAAACTTTGGTATAAAAAATAAATATATGATAAGATTCTAAAGAGGATAATCTTTATTTTAGGCTTTGGAATCACTTGGTTTGCTTTTGTATGTCTTAAGTTATGTGCATTTGAATTTGTAACACAAAACTAGAGAGAAAATGAACCTCTGGGGTACAGTCTAGCCACGGGTTTTCTGTACTCCGAACCCTTTAATCTCAAAATTTTGGATTATATGTTTTAGATCTAAAAACTAGATTCTTTAATCTTTCCAACAAGGTATCATGCGCCTCAAACGGATAAATGTGCAGTTTTTGGTGAATTTTACAACTTTGGACTACAAAACGAGAGTTTTTACTGGAACCCTATACCAGCAAGGGGTTTTGTATATTTTGGATCAGTAAACCATAATTTTTTACAAAACTTGTTTTAAATATATGAACTAGACACCATAAGCTTTCCAATGACATAACTTTTACCTTATTTGGACTTGTAAGTTAATTGTTATGATTTTTCTAAATTTACCCATAAATCTAGACATACGGTACATATGTGGGACCAACAGTAACAAAACCTACGTTTACAATATGAAACACTCAAATACTAAAGGAAATAACTTTATGAATATATAGTAGACATCTAAATCTTCGAAATGAGTTATCATACGTTTAAAACGGATATGTACATAAATTTTAATAAATCACATAATAATGTATTGTAATCTGGTAAACTGAAATTTAACCATTAGACACTTAGGAAAACTTCCACATTAATATTTGAAATGCTTGAAATCTTGGAAAAAAAAATTACAAAAACAGAAACTAGATACTTCAAGCTTTCCAACAAGTTATCAAGTGTCCAAAACGGGATTATACTCAAATTTAAATAAATCTTACAATTTAAAATCTCATACCGACAAAATGATTAAACATTAAAATATGACATAAGGGTAAGTCATAATATATGAACATATTTATTTGTGAAATGAATTGGTATTAAGTGTATGATCTAATAATGTGAAAAGCCCTAACTTTATAAAGTTAAATCACAAGTTTTAAATAGACTAAGATAAAGTACACTAGAGGATTACTGGGCATATATCAAGAGACTACCTTAGCCCAACTAAATGATCATAACTAATGGGACTGTGCCTTACAATCCCAATACTAGATGGAAGGTATACACTTAGGTGACTCATTTTCACCTTGACTGATTAATTAATTAAGGAATAAACAATTAAATAAACTAATAAATACATAACAAAATGTAATTATGCTATGAAAATTAATTAGTAATTAATAAAGTAATTAATTAATTAATAATTGATTATAAGAGTTAATAAGTGATAATTAGATGTGTAATTAAGATTATTATGCTGAGTAAATACATAATTATAATACATGATTAATTAGAGATTAATTGATCATTAATCATTGATATAATTGTTAATATAACTATGGATGATTAATTAGAGATTAATCAAATTATTAATTATTAATATGAGAATTAATAATCGATAATTATTATATGAGAAAGAATATTTAAGCAATATAATTAAATTATTAACAATATAATTATTAATTAGTCAATTAAATTTTGTAATTTAATTATAATTACTCTATTAAATAAAGTAATAATTAACTACTACCTAATTAATTAGTTAATTAATTAATTAATCAATTAAATAAATAAATTAAATTAAATTAAATTAAATTAATTAAATAATAATTAGTAGAAATTTATATAACACTTAAAAATCAATTTGAATTAATTATTAAAGTTAATTATGATATAAGTAAATTAAGCTCACTTAAATTTATAAAATAATTAATTAATTAATAAAGTAATATAACTATGATTCTATTTAATAATGAGATATTGTTAAATCATGACAATTTCTCAAACTCGCGTAGTAAGAGGTATAACTCCGGAAGTTTAAGTACATAAGACAAGTAAGTACAATCTCACCTACATCATGGAGCAAAATATTTTTCTTTATTGATGCTCTACGTTTGCTATGATTTACCTTTAATGATGCGATGGGTATATGAGTTATATGTATTGCTTTGATTAAGCATTTGATGTGCATAATTTCTCTTGCACTAATATGATCGACATACCCTACAGATATTTATGTCATAATGATATATGTATAATGACATGTAAATCTTCACATTATCACAATTAATAATAAGGAGGCTAACGAAATATAGGAATAAGTGTCATACCAACCTCTAATTAGTGAGAGAATATGATAAGAACGAAAGTTATAAGTTATGACCTTAGAGTTGGTTGGAGGGTCGCTTCCCCAACTCCCCATTGGTAGCGCGCATATGGGTACGACATAGGAGCCCTTAAGTAGACAAGACATGTATATAATGAAGCATAATTGAACACATATAGATCACATACATTTTTTAACATTCGTATTGTTACGAGTGATGATATGATTTTATAAAATTATTTTGTGATGTATTGTTTGTACTTGCTGAGTGAAAGCTCATACGTGTGTATTCGTACTGTAGGTATCGCGAGTAGGTAGCCCGCTACATAGATGTTTTCTGGACTGACAAAGCTGTGCGGAAGCGATGAAAGAAGGGAGTGGGATACCACCATAAATTTAATTTCCGCATATAGACTTCTTAAATTATTTTGTATCGACTATATTTATAAATATATTTTCAATATTTTAGTACTACTAAACTAATAGGAATACCTTATGAAAAAAAAAGACTTTAGGGTATTTCTTTTTAACTTACATCAAGTTATAACTTTTTAAATATCATCTAAGTACGAATTTGAATATAATATTTATTATCTAGAAATTTTCAATTTCCTCAGTTAAAAATTTTCGTTTATTAAACTCTTCAAGTACAAGTATAATATGTATGTAAAAAAATAATAATAATAAAATATGTATTTTTAGAACCTAACATAAATAAGTATTAAGACTAAATGAATTAAGAATAATTAAGTTAGTTAACGGTCCGAAAAGTCGGGTCGTTACAATAACCAAACTTTTTGACGAACTCGTGATTTCCTTAGATATAAAGAAATTTAAGTCTGTACTATGTGTTTATGTGATGTTTCATGAAAATTATGGATATCAATGTGAAATTCATAATTTTATTGTCATAATATATTTGAGTACTTATAGTACAATAGGATTTGATGACAGTTCATCAAATCAAGTAAGAGGCATTATGGTAAAAAGGCAAAATCATGATTTATGGTGTTGTTCTGGTCAATTAATGACCAGGATAACTTATAACATGATTAATGCGATACTGTAATTTTTTAAGCAGTATTGAAATTATTCTGTGACTGACCGTCATTCCTGATACATAATTAAAAATAAGGACTAGGAACATTCTAGAATAATCTATAATATTTGGAGCAATAAAAATTAAGTGATGAATAAGTCCTAAGAAAAACATATACGCGGTCCAATTATGTGCAAATAAATTCTGTACTGCAATTTAGCATCATCAGACTGTTGGTAGCTAAGACAGTATTTGTATTATCAGGATCATTAAGAAAATGGACTGCCTATTAGGAATTAAGGCCAAACATAGCATAACTTGGAGGCTAAAGTAATTGAGGATAATTACACAATCATGTGATTTATTGAATTTGTGGAAAGAATTCAATAGATAAACATGAGAATATTTTTTTTGGCTCAAAAACCTCATATGGCTGGATTTCTTGGGGACAAGGGAGTCAAAAAAATTGTGTTTTAAGGCCAATTATGTAAACCAAGGAAATTAGAAGATAAAATTTAATTATAGGAAAATTCAAAAATTCAACCTATAAATAGGTGCAAGTAATGAAAATTTGGCCAGTTATTATCTTTTCTCCTTTCTCTCTAGTTCTTAAACTCAATCAAAAAAAAAAAAAAAGAGCATCGTTGGTGGCCGACTTTCATAGAGAAGTAGGACGAGGATCTTCTCTCAAATCCAAGACCTAGAACCCACTTTCTTCAAACTTTAGAGGTATATTTCTTGATTCCTTAACTAAAGCTTTAATTAGTTTTGGTTTTGTGAAATTTAAGTGTATTTTAAGCTTTTGGATGTAAAAGCATAAGCTCATGTTCAATTATTTTTCTATTTTATAATCTCTAATGCTTGATTTATGCTTTGATTGGCTTGATTTGTTAGTTCAAAGCTTAGGTTCAATTTTATGCTTTAAGATTAGTTTTGATGATGATGTGCATGTGGTTATACTCTTATATGTTCAAGTTTGGTGACTATACAAGTTGGCTATGAGATCAACATAAAAAAATAATTTGGTAAATTAGTGTCAATATTATATCCTTCAAGAAAGTAGACAAATTAATGGTTAAATTTTAAAAATAAGAGTATAGTTAATTCGGTTATGAATGGAGCATCAGTCAAATATGATGCATGATGATTTAGACTCATGGCTTAGATCGTTCGAGGTAGTGTGTGCGGGCTTTTAAAATAGAACCAAAAAAAAACTATCAATTTTTGGAATAATTTGGACAGTTTTCTGATAACTCAATTTTGAGCCTTTTAGAGGCCAAATTTGAACAAAGTTATACATGCATAGTTGTAGAACACAGAAAATCCTAAGGGACAATGTGGACAATTATTGGGGGGGGGGGGGAAAGGCTCTAAAGGCCTCCATTTTTATCAATTTCCAAAATGGTCGGTCTAGGAAACTGTACATGGCCAGAAACTTTCAAAGGGCAAAACGGGTAAGCTAGAGACAGATTTAAGTCTCAGGCAAACACAAAAGTTGTAGGTTTGGACAAGATCTATAACTTCCGTAGTGAAAATTTTTCAAATTCTAAACCGATTTTAAGATAGAACTGAATTCTCAAAACTATGCATGAAATAGTAAATTCCTGCACACATACATTCAACCGAATTAAAATGGATGTTTTGAAATCAGTTTTTAAGGCTTTGTGACCTATCTAAAAAGGGACTATGGTTTTACAAAAATATTCAAAGAAGTTTAAATTCATTTAGATTTCACAAGTGATTTTTAAACCTTAAATTCATACTATGTATTACAATATACAATTTTAAGTATTGCATCAAGAAATGATTAATTTAAGAAGTTAAGATATTTTCTAAGTAAATAAGGCATTTTTAAGCAAAGAAAATACAATATGAAGAATTCTTATGAAAATTAATCAAGCCAGTGGATATCGACCTAAAGCAAAAAAAAAACAGGCCGAAATTATTAAAAATCAAGTTAAGTTTTAAATAGATGGTGACTTATTCGACCTTCTTCTTATACCAAAATTACTTAAGAGTATAGTAATATTTCCATGACTTAAGTTAATAGTGACTAAAAAGATAATTAATCGATTGGGAGACCGATTAATTATTTAACTAAGATGTTAAAATAAATATTTTAACTTATAGTTTGTTATAGTAATGCAGAGTAATTCTTATGCTCTGTCTAGAAACATGAACATAACCTAATGCCTTGCCTTTTGGTACGCTAATAGCTTGTAACTACAAACATCGCCTGCAGTATGAAAAATAGTAAATATTATTTTCAAGTATTTCATGTTTACATGTATGTCATGATTCACATGATATGCCATATTTATTTATATGTCATGTTTTCACCAATATATCATGATCATGTATATGTCACACTTTACAACTATGACATACTTTTCGATTATGTCATGTTTTACAATAATACCATGATTTTAACTATGTCATACTTTACTATTATGTCATAATTTACGACATTGTCATGTTTTATAAACACGTCACGAGTTATTTCGTGACATTGATCTTTATGTCATGCCATATCTTTGAATCATATGCATCATGACTAATAAGATCACAAGCTAAGAATATTTGTAATGCCAAGTTTAATTAATTTAAAATAACTAAGTTTAACAAGTATGTTTAGTATTTTATTATTACTATTAAGTGTTTATTATTAGTAATATTAATTATTTTATATGAAATGTTTTTTTTTTTATATAAGAATTTATGTGCTACTAAAATTGTTTAACTACATTTTTTTTTAAGTAACTGTGCAGAGAAGAGTTGACAACCTCCAGAAGTGAAGCTGAATGATGTGCTTAGTCCACAAGATCGTTTGTATAAGAATGGTAATCTAAAGTTATGGAATATACTTTAAATGAAGTTTATTAAAATTTTTTGTGAGCTTATTTGCAAAGAAAATATATTTTTAAGGATCTAGCATAATTTTAAATTCTTTTGGGCACTTTATGTAATTTTATAAAAAATTTGTTTTGTTGTTGTCTTTATATGTGCTTTACACCTGCCTTTAAGTGATAATAAGCTGATAAAATCAAATCCTCATCTTCCTCAGCTCTCTCATTTCCAAACGGTGCCTTTGTTCTAAGTCACTTAAAAAAAAAAATTAAAAATAAATAAAAAAAACTCTAACAACTAATTTTCATCAAACTTTCTCAACAAGACCTTCTTCCCCTCCTAAAACACAAAACAAACCAAGACAGAGCTTCCTTTAAGAGCTCATTTTGGGATTCCACCAAACACCCATTCATGCTAGTTTAACTCAAAGTGGAGTTTGTCATCATTTTTTGGGTCCGAATTTCATAAGCTACCTAAGGTCAGTTTAAATTAGGATTTTTAATGGATTTTGAAGCTATTCGAAGCTAGAGACATGAGGTTTTAAGTTGCTGTTTGATTTGATTTACTTGATATGTTTTTATGTTAAAAGTGTGCTTTGATTTTTCTTCCAAGTGTGTAACTTTTGATTTTATTCAAGATTCTTGATGGTTCTATGAGATGTAAAACATTGTGAGGTCTGATTGGAAAAAAGCTTTTACTATTTTTAAAGTATTTTATGAAGTTGTATAGAAGGTGTTTGTGAAAATGTTTAACTGAGAAAATTGAGATTTCTATAACAGGACAGTAGGATTCCGAGTTTCTTTTCTCTGTTTATACTTGGTATTTGAGGCTGAAATTTTGTGGAGTTAAAGTAGACATATGAATTGTGCTCTCCACAAAATTGCAAGTGAAATTGTTATAAATTGGAGTTTTGGTGAACTTTCAAAAGTTAGGTATTGTTGCTGGAAAGTTGTAGACAACAACTATGTAAAAACTTTGTTTGTGCTTAAAACTTGTCTTAAAAGACCTTAAATGGTCTAAAACGTTGAAAAGTGGTAATATAATGAATATATTACTATTTTATATGACTTTTAATTTATTGAAGATACTTTTAAATGTACGGTAGAGTCAATTTATCTGTGGTAATTCAACTTTAAAAGAGGTAAGTAAGAATTCTACATATTGTGTCATAGAAACTTAAAAAGTATATGATATAGCGTTTATTGTTTTTGACACATGTTTAATATTATAAATTAGACTATATATATAATGTTTCCCCTTATTGGAAAGAGTATGATTTGCAAGTATGAAAGCTAAAAGAAAGTATTGTTTATTGAAAGGTTTTATGACATGTTTATAATGTTTTAAAGGTTTGTAAATTCTAGATGTGGCCTATGAAATGATGGGAATATCTACGGAATGTGGTAACCCCACAATAATAGTGTCATTGGGACTGATTAATACCCACGGATGGGTCCCAAAAGGGACATGACTGATACCAACGTTTGGGATCCTAATGACAGTAATGAAAATGTTTGGCCAAACTTAAAGTAAATGAATATTAAATGATTTTGTAGCTTAAACCCAATATGTGTCATATCTCATGGGCTTTCATGATATGTTTTAAATGTTGATTTGAATTTCTATTTGCAGAAAAAGATTCAAAATTCATTGAGAAATGTATTTTAAGTACAGATCGTAGTTTAATTGTTTTATATTTAATTATGTTCTGCTTACTGGGCTTTTAGCTCACTTTAAAGTTTCATGGCACGGGTGGTGAAGAAAAGAATGAGAAAACAACATAGTGGCAGGCTGAACCTCTTTTGGGAACCTGATGTCTTAAAGCCTATGTACATACAAAGCTAAAGTTGTTTCATGAAAATGCTTATCAAAGAACTTTATGGGCTACACTACAAAGTTTTGTTTTGAGATAGTACTAACAGTCTGAGATAGTTGTAATACCAACTCTTCATATTTTTTACTAAACTATGATGAATAGTTTTGTAAATATTTTTTTATCAATATCTTATCATACAACTATATGTTTTACTATGTTTCTTGTGTTATATCAGATTTATAAATATATAGGTTGGTGACATGTTCTAGTTAAGTTTAGTTAAAGGCTAAACTGGCTAGAGGGTGTTACATTCTTAGTCTTAGAACTAGCATTTGTTAAAGATTTCATGTAGAAGTATGATTTTAAGCAGACTCATCAAGAATTAAGTAACAAGACTAAGACTAACTCAAGACAAGTAGAGTGTCATACCAACCTTTCGTAGATCGTGGAAGATTATGTATGTTTCAAGATTCCCAGATTTGTTAGGGACCTTGTAAACCTTAACTTTCTGTGGATTGCGCGCATCCGATACGTACACAAAGGGCACACATGTCAAACAAGATAATAAGTCTATAATGGAAAATAAGAGACCCATAATCGACAATAAATCGTTCATGCATAAGTTATACGATGCTTGTTATGTTTTAATGAGATTAAGTTTGTACTTGCTGAGCATAAGCTCATTAGTATATTTCATATTGTAGGTAAGAAGCATGCAGCTTATTTTGGTTGGCCATGTGGATGGTGCGGCAAGTGAATGGCGATGTAGGATACCAATATGCAGAATTTTCCGCAAACTCTTTTGAACTATAAATATATACATATATATTTAAATAATTTGTATTATGCTACATATGTGATGTTTCAAGACTTTGGTTAAATGTAAGGGTTATGTATGACTTTATAATTTGTTAAACAAGTAATGTGTATGCACGGTAAAGTTTACCTAAATGGATTAGTCTATTTATGTTGTGTTTAAGAAAAAATTATTCTAAAATTTTCAGTAAGTTTAAGTATTTAAAACTAAGATTAATTTAAGTAAACATGGTAATAACCTACGTAGTTAGGTCATTACAAAGTATTTTCAATAAGTTTAAGTATTTAAAACTAAGATTAATTTAAGTAAACATGGTAATGACCTACGTAGTTGGGTCATTACAAAGTATTTTCAATAAGTTTTACCTAAATGGATTAGTCTATTTATGTTGTGTTTAAGAAAAAATTATTCTAAAATTTTCAGTAAGTTTAAGTATTTAAAACTAATATTTAATTTAAGAAAGCATGTTAATGGCCCACGTAGTCGGGTCATTACACAGCGATCCTAGGTACGCGTCGAGGGCAAATAACAGGAGTAGGCCTCACACTTCCGTGGAGGACCATCCTAGGCGCTTCTTCATCCTCACGATCCCAGTCGGAGTACTTGTCATTGACGCAACTTCCGACAGAGTATCAATCCTAAATTAATCGCGTGCACATCAATTACAAGAATATGTACGTGAACCAGATGGCGATGCAGCAGGCGATATCCGAGTTATTACCCAACCTCAGATTCGCGCCTAATTCCTCCCGACAACCTTGTCCCTCCAGGCCCCTCAACGAATTCCACGCCCCCGCAGGCTGACGATGATGCCACTGACAATGACGACGAGGCTGCAAACCAATTAGATGTTTGCTTTTTTAATTAACATGTTTAACTATTAAGACATATCTAACATCGAATTTTATATTTTATCATGGATAATTTTTTTTATTATTAATTACATTTGAAATATTGATACTAAAATTAATATGCATTTTATTTTCCGTTGGTATTTTATTTATTTATTATATTATAATATTTAAAAATTCAAAAAAAAATTATTTGCACATTTGCGATGACATTAGCGACAAACAAAAGAGACAAGAAACATTTGCGATAACAAATTTTCAGTTTGTTGTCGCAAATACGCTATGACATGTCAGCTAATAACGACGTATTAGCGACGATAAATTTTAAACTTGTCGTCACAAATAATCTTGTGCCACGTCATTTTTGAGGGAATTGGCCATCTTAATTGCGACAACCTTTTTAGCGACGATTATCGTCGCAATTGTATATGCGACGGCATATTGTCATTGCTAATAAAGCTTTTGCGACCAGATTTTAATGATGACTTATTTACGATGACATGTCGTCGCAATAGCGTTATTTGCTACGACATTTCATCATCGCTAATAGTGCTTTTTGTTGTAGTTCCAACGCAAATAACAGAAATTTTATTCTACAAGAGTAAAAAATTCTACTCCATACAAATATGAAACAAACCAGAAACACGAAAGCAATTCCAGAAAAGTAAAAATAAAAACAAAAGGACAATACTTATCAAAATACGAAGAGCAAAAACCTTGTAGCGAGAGAGAGAACGGAGGAAAAAGGAAAACTTTCTATGAGAGAGATTGAAGGAGCGAGAGAGAAATTCAAATTGAAACGAGAAAAGAGCGAGGGAGTGATTCAAAAAAAAAACGACAGATTTTTTGCCCAAGATGAATATCTTGTATCCTTGCTCGGTTGGATGAAAACTGTCCCAGAATTAGTACTTGGAATCCTTTGTACAGAGTGGAGATTAAGTTGAAAAAATTAACAAAATAATCACTTTTTTTATTATTTTTTTTACTAACATAACACAAAATTCTCCATTTTTACCAGCATAACACAAAATTTATTTTTATTTTCCTTCATTTTGATTTATTTTTTCCCATAGAAAATGTCCTTTTTACCCCCTGTTCTTTATAGCTTTATCTCCTGTTATGTTACTTTAGAGATCCCTAATTTCTCATTTTTAATGTCATTTGAATTTTATGTTTCATTTTGGTCCCTAAATTATAGCTTCAATTTTTTTTAATCACGTACATAAAAGGACCAATCACTGCTTCGTCCTTTGTCCTTTGGTCTTTGGCTACCACGTGACTATCACCCGCCACATGATGTGTCCTTAATCTTCATATGGTACTTATTTTTATTTTTATTTTGCTTGTTTATTCCATATGCACGGATCGTGCACTTGTCAACTAATACTTTAAAATGTCTGAATATCGCTCTTTTGATTTATCAATCTCCCATTATAGTTTTTCGGTCCAAAACACTATCAAAAAAATAGATTGTAGTTATCACGTGCATTTTGAGGGGAACTCCGAGAGCCATACATACTGAACCAAGGCTGGTATTTCTTTACTGCTATGGAGATCACAGGGGGGTAAACTTGCTGGCCCAAGCCATTAAACTGAGATCTTGCAAGATGTTCTTTTTTTTTTTTTCTTTTCTTTTTTGATTTTCATTTCAATTTCATTACAATAGGAAATCTTGTGTAAATAAATTAACCTGTGACCGAATTATTAATTGAAGAGTTAAAAACTCCTGTATCGACTCTTCTTACAGAAACTATAAAACAAAATGGTAAAAAAGAAATAAAAAGAGCGAAAAAGTCGTGAAGAACGTCTATGCAGCTTTTTTTTTTTTTTTTTTTTTCTTTTTTTTTAATTACATCATACATTTGGGGACACAATATAACGAATAGCAATTAGCTTATTAAAAACAAAAACAAAAAAACAATTGGGGCCGTATAAATGAATTTACCACCAATTTATAATATTGTTCAAACCCAGTTTAATTCAGGAAAATAGAAGTTTCTGTTTCTTTTGTTAATAAATCCCCGTAGCCTATCCAAAACATAAAATTAATGAATTTCTATATTTTCATTCCCTAATTTGTCAAAAATTAATTAAAAAAAAAATTAATGAACAGCTTGACCCTCGACAGCCTAAGCCTCCTCATATCTCACGGTGACATACATACAACCAATTAAATGGAACAAAAACAAAAAAATAAAACAAAAACACAAAAATAAAAAAAACAAAAAAACAAAAAACAGAAGCCCCACTGTATATCTAACCTAGAACTCTTGGGATATTTGGGTGGTTCCATTTACCGGATAGATACATATGCTACATTTCCGAACCGCAAGCAAACTGAACGACTCGATGTACATCAGGTGGGGGCATTCAACATGCCCATGCAGTATTTTCCTAATAAGTTTTTCGGAAACGGGATAACCTAAGTATCCCTCTCAGTATGACCTATCACTATTATCTAATGAGGGGGCTGAGTCCATCACCTTCCCAACCAAGTTTGAGCATTTGATCCACCACTTTCAAGCTCAACTGCAAACAACACGAAGGTGATTCACAAATGTGATACTAAAATAACGATAATCGTTAACAATAACGAGTGTTAACTCTATTGTTTACAAAAATAGATACATAAGTGTGAGCCCTCATGCACCAGGGGCTAGTTGTGTGCATGTATATAATCTCGTAAGAACAGCATACCATCACTATGATTTTCACTAGTAAGACAACTTCATATCTCTTCACAACTATCAAGTTTTTAACTGGAATGTGATAAAATGAAATCTGCAGTTGTTTATGGAGACTTTTTTTTTTTTTTTTTTTTCGGTGACCCTCGTCAGCAATACCCAAGTTAAATTTGCATTCACAGAATGACAAAGTCTACGTAATTCTTCAAAGAGCCAAAAGGTTAGGGAACAGTCCACAGCCACTAACCATAGCTGAGACGCATGTCTTTACGATGACAATCATATATGATTCAGCAAATGTGATATAACAATTTTGTGCATGAAGGAACTGATATCTATCATTTGACCCATTAGAGACTACATGCTGGTTCCCTTGTTTTTAGTGTACTGTGCTAAATTAAAGGAAACAAAATGAGTTAATAGGATCAAGTGAGCATCTACAAGAAAGAAACAATTCGACTTACAGTGGGGTCAGTGAAGATTATCAACTGCTTATCAACAGTAGACACCAGAAGATTCGTGTTGTCCTTGTTTAAAGCTAGAGCGGTAATATCCTGTCCGTCACCCAACTTCAGGACATGAAATACCTGCAAAATATGAGAAATGCATTTTTAATAAGAAACCATTGAGTTACGGAAACTAGCATATATTTCATTTAAAAGAAATTTCTATTTTTCTTGGACACATATAAGAAGCAAAGTAGCCATGCCCATTGAGACGAGCGATGAAACTGAGCCTGAACCAGAGGCTGTCATGTCAAGAAAAGACACAAACAAGATGCGTTATACAACAAAGAGGTTGTCATGTCCATCATCAGCAGAAAGTCGCAAAAAGTTTGTCGTTAGCTTGCACAAATTTTATTTTGAAAGCATGCTTTGGTACTGTTACCAAGCTTATTCTAGACCTAACTCTACCTAGAGCAGGCATACAAGAAGCAGCATCATTACACATGCGAGCTTGACTAATTTTATCGTTTCCTCATACCTTCAATTTATGTAGATCCAAGAAGCAGATTGAAGGTGACGGAAGATCCAATCTGTTCGTTTCTTCATCTTTGTGAGATCCCTGATTAATATTGTCTGATCCTGGCTTCTTCAACTTCAAATCCCAGCTACCCGGTCCATCATTTTCTGAACACGTGTTTAATCCAATTAAAGCACTTTGTCCATCAACAGAAACTTCCATGCAACTGATACTTCCGGTGAAAGGTATTTGAATACTAGCAATCATAACCCCATTAAGGGTAAAGGTCCTCAGACTATGTTGCAATTTGTCCCAAGTCAAAAGAACTCCTTCAGATGAAAGGCAGACGGCATTGGCCCTGATGCCAGGTAGCTTTCTTAGCAATCGACCTCTTCTTATAGAATGCAACAAGACATCTGATGAATGGGAGCAGGAGACAACAATTCCAAGATCCGAGCTAACATAACAACAGTGAACTTCACTTTGGTGCCCACGGAGAACATGTATGGGACCTTCTATGCGACGTCTCCTGCTTTTGTCTGCCAATGTGCTTGATAAATTACTACTGCTGGCTGAATTTGTCGTACTAGTACCAGCACGAGGGTCCGATAAGCTGCTTGACCTAGAAGAAAATTCTCTATGTATTCTCCAAAGTAACACGGTGGTGTCTCGGCTTCCAGTCGCAAGGTAGCTGCTATCAGGTGAAAGACCAAGACAAGTGACTGGAGCACAATGCCCATGGGCCATTTCTAGTGTTTTTGCTCCGTCTGATGATACTAACTTGATACTGTTATCCACATGTCCACCTAGTTAAAATTCAAACAGATTGTAAGCTAGCCTTGAAAAAGGAAAATTGCACAATGGACATAAAATTTTCTAATATATAAGAACTGGCTGACACCTAACATATGAAGAAATATACAAAAGGATGCATCAAACGTGAGAGATGGAAGAACTTCGAAATCACCGAACATATAAATATCAGAACCAAAGAGTTTACTTAAATCCAAATTCAAGTTACAGTTACATGATAAGCTTCCCATTGTCTCTTCAAGTTCAATTATTTGATTGTAAGCTACTTGTATATTCAGCCGTTTGTCCCTCCTACATCTGGTAAAGTGACTAAAACACAAATTGCATCTGCCTTATGTTACATACTGTAGCATTGTTGAGAAAGCATATATGTCCAATTGACCCACCAAACCCGATATTACTTGTTTATTTGAATTCTAAGTATTAGTAAACTTCCATCTGGCTTTGTTGTCTCCAAAGTTCAAAGTAGCGGCACAGAATAAAAAGGATAACAATTACTTGGGAAGATAATTGACAATTTATTTATTTCATTTATGGAACATGTAATTAAAGACTCTTCGTTCTCTTCCTTTTATTTTTATTTTTCTGCAATATCTGCTTTTTGCAATTTCTTTTCTCTTTGATTTGCCCTACCAAAGTGAAGCAGAATTGATAAACCAGGTAGCGCACACATTCAATTTTTAAGTAAACTGCATGAGTATTAACATCAGACATTTCTCTATAATCAAATAAAGGACATCCTAAAATCAATCTGAAACATCATTTTTAATGACATGAAAAAATATGCACACATTTTACCAACCATTTATAGCTAAAATACAATTGAGTTTGACCATGGTACAACTAATGTTGGTATATGTATTCCATTTCATACTCCAAACGTTTACCCAAAAAAAAAAAAAAAAAGGAACGAACAAACAACAAAAAAAACAAAAACAAAAACAAACAGTTTACCTACTCTATTGATATGAAGACAACTTCACATGTTAGGAAGATAATTTAGCATAATAATTTAATGTCGAGTAAATTAATATAAAAACAAAAACGAGTCTTACCAGTGATAATTTCCTTATCACATGTTATGGAAACAATAGCGGAGCTTCTGATCCCTGATGTAGCAAAAGCTAATGCTTGCGGGAAATTCCAATCTTCGGAACCAGACCCAACTGGCCCTTTGAACATGCGCATAAATGTTCCACTACTAGAGCTAATGGCAGCCTTTCCATGTTGAAAGAGGAATGGTGTACCCTGGCCATCAGGTGTGTTTGGCTGCCATTTGTGCTGTGCGACATGAGCTGCTGGTGCATTTATATCCACAATTACAACCGTATCTGAAGATGCATGAATCGCAGAAGCAGGTAAATTGCAGCGTTCAGGTGCAGGAACGGCATATGGTTTGACCTCCATTGGGTTCCGGAATATGGTCTGAGTAAAAAAGGCAATTTGTGATTTTCTTAATTGTTATCATAAATAGTAATAAATAGATTATTCTCCTAGTGCTTTAGTACCATTCACAACTTCAATTTCTTATTGCTAACACCATTTTAGTCACTTTTACCATTACCAGGACCTATAATCAAAGACCTATAATAAGCTTAGAGAGTCTGCTTTGAATATTGGTCACTCATGGTAAATCCCACTCACAGAGCAAGAATGCATTAGTAATTGACTTGATAGCTGTCGGATTTGTGGGAGTATAATTAGGCTATTCTAGGATTTTTCTATTTTTTGTAAATAAATCTGGAATATTATGCCAGATTTAATAATTTCTATTCTTAGTTTTTGCAGAGGAATATTCTGATTTTATGCCCTTAGTTGCTGATTTTGTCGGCATTCCTCTACTATTTAGTTCTGTATTCAGTCCTTTGTAATTTAAGAGAATTATTATTTTTTTCTCTCTTCCCTAAACCTTCAATAGCTAACCTTGACAAGTCCACGTCAACATTGGAATACATTTGTACATCGTTCAGAAAACAAAATAAAATACAAGGAGAGGAAAGGAAAAGAAAAAGAAACGAAAATCTGGCCTACATTGAGTTCTCCAGCCCCAATGAAATTAATTTTCTAAAACAAAAAATTCAATATTAAATTTTGAAAGTCACGAGGAAACCCAAGACTTAATTCGATACTTAATTCGATAGACAACTACTAAGTCATGATGAATATGTCTTCAAAAGTACTCTTGTTTTCTTTAGATCTCACTTAACATTCTAATTATCATGAAAAACATTTATATTCTATCCAAAGTATATCTGTGAATGTTGTTTTGTTCACAAGTAATCCAAAAGATGAATTAAACAAGTCACTCAGAATACTATATTACCATCCATTCCAGCTTAAATCATTCTGGCACTAATTGTCATGCATATACTAATGCAAAGTCTCAAACAGAACGCCAACCATGATGGCCGAAACAGATGAAGGATTTAGCCCAAAAAACGGTGATATAAATTGCATTTACCTGTAAATGAAGGACATCCGCTATTGGCATCCTTTTCATATGAGGCATGGTGAGAAGTTGAGATGGGGTTTGCCCGAAGTAAGCAATTTGATCTTGTGTAGCACGCTGTTGTACCTTTAATTGGGAAAAAAAATGGGAAAAGTTTTTTAACTAGACAAATGATCATTACAATCGCACGTTTGGAATGGCGAATTGGACTTACTGGGTCTGAGATCTTGTCGATATCAACAGTCCCTTCATAGGTTATGTAAAAGAAAACATTATTTGCCAATATAGCTTCCTTTCCTCGTTGCTTATACCTGAAGAATACAATTCATAGATGTACAAACAAGTTGAGAATGGGAAAGAAAAAAAGATGGTTATAAGGAGAGAGATTTCACATCTATGTATCTCTTACTCTCGCCAACTTCTAAAAACTAGAGAGAGAGAGAGAGAGAATACGGTGCAATCAGAACAAATAAAAACCATGTTTCAGAAGAGTATGACACCAACCCAAATATAAGATCAATCCATTCATGCAAATGTGCAGATACATGCTCACTCTCGAGAGCCATTCGATGCTTATGAATGAAATCTATAGGATTTTCAGCCCAAGGAGGAAGTTTGACGGAATCTGATAATGCAATAAAAAAAAAACAGAACATTCAGGTTCAGTAGAAATGCCGCAAACATTCAATCACTGCATAAGCACAAAGTAATCTGAGGAACATACCAAGCTTTCCACCTAACTGTGTTGTACCAAAATCAATTGAGTTTTCATTGGTTAAGATCTCAGGGAGGTAAAAAAGCTCAGGAACCTAAAATACAGAAAAACAAATGTTTTAGATCCGAAAGATCTATGAATCTCTATAAGCATATATAATACATATATATATATATATATATTATGGCATAAAATAAGCTGAAGTGGAGCTTTGGTTAGGAGATGATCAAGATGGAGACCATACAAGTTCCTTCACGTCACTCATGTCCTCAAGAACTCCATCCCATGTAGTAGCAATATCTGAAAACATCCGGTCCGCATGATCAAATTTTCCGCCTTGCAGTTGAATAGAAAGAGTTGTAAATGGTTCGATTCTAAAGAGATAATAAAGCACCTGTAAAAGAATCAAATAATTAAAGGCAGAAATCATGAGGTTTGCCTCAAGTATCTCTTAATAGAATAAAAGAGACAAATTAATGGAGCTACCAATGGCATAAGTATTGAAGTGAATAACATCGTACTTTAATTACTTAAAAAATCACAAAGGCACATAAGACAATTACATGATTATATTCTATTCTATCATAGTGTGTGTGTATATATATATTACCAAATAAATATACATATAGACATGTATATATTGTTATACACAAACGCACACACTGATACACTTGTATGTGCATGTGTTATAGATACACATATATCTAAACTGAGAACTCAACTGACATGTATTCCAGAGGAATTCGCAATCTTCATGAACACGTATTACTGTGCTAAAGGAAACTACTTTCGGAAACAGAAGGAAATGAAAAACCTACAGTTCCAGCACTCGAGTAATGTGAACCATAATGGAATTTGGGAATGACTGGATCCTCAAAGCTTAAATATCTCTCTTGAAATTTTTTCAGTCGATCAGGATTTAATGCACCGACAGGCTGCAAGTATGTATGAACGCTTTAGTAACATCATGAGCTTTATAAAGTACTATAATAATTTACAGCAGAATTCAAATGGTATACCTTCGAAAGATCTCGGAAAGAAGAAGGGTCTGTAAGATCCAAACTCTTTGAAGTGTAATCCGAAAGAATCCAGGGGAAAACAGGATACTGACAAAAAAAATAAAAAGGGACTAAGGGATAGACATGGAGAACTTATCCATATAGGATGGGAAATTATCCAAAGAAATCCACCTGAGTGATATCGTTATAACTACGCCCAGCCAGTGTATTCAGCTGCATCAAGTATTCAAAATTGCTGATCTGCAGAAGTTGTGATTCTACTAATTAGTTTCCCCTTTCTTTATACAAATGCATGTGAAACTAAGGAAATTAAGTTATAATTTCAATTGTAGTTTATAAGATGACAACTAATATAATAGTAAGAAATATCTATTCGAGAGTTCGTACCTCCCTCCTAGCCCAGCACTCCATAAGCTGAGTTCTTTCCAGAAGTTGTTCCGGTCTCTAAACGAAGATTTAATTGCATTTGTGATTAGTAAATGTTATCATTACAGAACATCATTTCCTAGTTACAATCTAATAAACACGTGCAATATCCAGCTCCAGGCCAGCTAGAAATCTAATTAACACAAGAAAGTTACAGTAAAAACCTGAGTTGCAAGATATATGTTGTTCAGATGAGCAGGACGAGCTTGCACAATAGCTCGATATGCATTCCTTCGCCCTTCGGTACTCTGTGGCATGAAAAAAAAGATTCAATATATCAACAGGTACACCAGCTGGTGGAGGTAGGCTTTTAACAGAAATTTAAGTATATATGGGTGGGCATGGTGCAAATAAAAGTACCGCGAAATCAAAGAAGAAGTTTGAACAGTCAACCATAAAAAGTTCCAAAGCGCTTCTTCTTAGGAGATACCTGAATGAGAAAAATAAAAATCCCTTGAAATGAGATGAACTAAGAGAATGCAGAAAAATACAAACATGAAACACGTAGTGGCTGCTTTAATGTCAATTACACATAATTGGATGGATAATAGCAGAAACAAGAGTTAACCATCACAAGTCAGAAAACAATGAAAGACTAGTTCCCTCTATACAGAATGACAGCAATCTATGAACAGTCTGGAGATGAAATAAGGATGTCCCTATAATAACTATATTATGATATCTCCTCCAACTATACAGTCATACTGGAGAAAAAAGTTGATCCTCTCTCCATGTCTAAGTATTCAACAAAATCTGGAATAGTGTTATGTAGGCTTTTCTTCTTCTAGCATACAAGCATAAGCAACATCCTGCTAGAACGCCTAATGCGAAAGTGATGGTCATAAAATAAGATTAAGCCCAAGAGACTGTTCTCTGTGGTCCAAAGGTGAAGAGCCCATGGAAATAAGAGTAAATTTATTTAATTTTTTTTGCAGCAGAGAACTCCAACCAATGAACCAAGACTAAACGATCAAGGCAATCCAAAGTAATCAGTAAGTAATAAAGTGTAAATTTTTTTCTCTTTCTTTTTCAATGGACTTCTTCAAATATAATAATTTAAAAAAAAAATAGAAAGAAAACATTTTTTTTATTCGCTAACACAGCATGAGATTTCCTACCAAGAAAACAGACCAGAGGCAAAATTGCAATTCAATTTCAAGCTCAAATTAAATTAATGCCAAGGGTGAACGTTTGTAAGACCAAAATATGATAGAATCATAATCTACGACACTTTAACCTTCGGCTATAAATTTGATGAAGGGAAGACATCAACCAGCTGCGATCTTTTTCTCCATCTCTAAGTTCCACACTATCTAACCCATCCACAGCAGCATTGCTCTCACCATTGTCAACTATGAAATTTATTCTTCTAGTTGTTACCTGAAAGGAGTTGTTAATTCTTAAACTTGGTAAGCTAAAAGAATACAATACCGAAATAATAATTAAAAAAAAAAAAAAAAGTCAAAAGCTTTTGACGGAAGTTGCTGGCAGTGGCTCTAAAAATAAATTTTAAGTACACAGTTTTCATGTCTAGAAAAGGCCACTGAAAAGGTTTATCCAAATGCTACTCTCTTGAAAATAAAAGATATCTAGCAATACCAATTACCATGCACAACAGCACAAGAAGAGACAAAAGGAAGAAAACACAACAGGTGAAAACATTTAAGATGGAAAACTGACACACAAACACAGTCAATGGTACATTTAGCACTGGTCTCATTTTCCATGGAACACAATGTCACCGTTCTAGCCAAACATGACATAAAATCGAGCTAAACACTTACTACTAGTTCACCAGCAGAAGCCTTTGACATGCTCACCACCATGATGGCATGATCTATGTTGACAGTCATGATCTTACAACCATGATTACACACCCCATGATATAGAGAAGCAACTATCCAAAAGTCTAACGACAGTACCCAAAATATTTAGAATTACACATATAAGTCGAGAATCCAAAATTATTAGAAGGCATACTTTTTATCTCCACATGCATGGAAAACTATTTTCATGAAAATCAAACGAAGACGATAACAAAGAAGGAGACACCGACCATACAGGACACCTAAAAAACGAAAAATGAGTGGCACAAGAATATTCAATGAGCCACTAGTAGAAAAAACTTGATATGTAACTTTTAGGCATTTTCATTTATGACCTCAATTGCTTTCCACATAATTGTTTTTGCACGTATCTATCAAATTTTTCCAGAAAAGGCAAAAAGGTTTTAGTTAGTAACCATTAGGAATTACCTAAATAACATGCATGATTTATGTGAAAGAAAGAACATCAGATATTTCCCATAGGAGACTTACTTGGAAAGTTCCACGTATTACTCTCAGTGGACGAACCATAGATGAAGGAAGCTCAAGAACAATTCTTTCATCAAGTTCACTAGGAACATACCCAGCAGCAGCCGGTGATGAACTTTCAACCAAGTCTTGATCATTAGCAAGTCGAATATCACCAGATTCAACAGGGACCGGAATGGTTTGCTCGGCTGTTACAGATAGCCCTGATTGATTCTCTGCATTTTGTTCTATACCATCGGCCCTCCCATCCAAATGATCAATTTCCACATGGTCATCATCTTCATTTACTGTATCCATTGAGATTGCTTCTGCAGCCAGAATAGGAGCACTTGACGAACTAATGGCATTTTCTTGATCTCCTTTTGTGTTTATATGATCATCATAATTGGCAGCAGCACCAAAATGATCTGACCCTCTGTAATTCCTCCTCAAACAACGTCTCATCCGTGAAGAACTTTCCATAAAGTCTAGTTTCCAAAAAACCTACAGAGTGTTGCAAGATCACTGAGTGAACGTGAACAACAAAAATCTCAAGAAGATACAGAAGGTTCTAAGGCCATCAAAAATACAATAAACAATATGAATGCAACAAGAGTTTGAAAAATGAAAAAGTGAGATTGAATTTCTTTTTATAACAAATAGAAATTATATTAGGAAAAAAAAAATTGAGAACAAAAGGAAAAATCAGAGAATATTAAAAAAGATGAGAAAATTCGACAATTTAAGAAAAAAATGTAACTAGTAATTAATCTCATCACATACACGTGGAGGACTGCACAACTGATCCGCAAATGGCCCAAAAAGACAATTCATTTCTAGCAAGCAATGGATGAGTTTGCGCCATGCACGGACTCCATTGCCTAAACGATGCCGAGCTATTACATCAACTCGAGCACGCCTGTCCACCTGGAGAACCAGAGTATAAATATCGCATGCTAACTCAATAACTAGTGAACATAAGGAGGATAAGCACTGTTGAAACCTCAGATCTTTGAATGTTCCTAGCTAAAGCAAGACTTGCAACAAGGACAGCAATAAATTTATAGGATAGCGCATTAAAATCTTTTCCGTAGACTGATTTTGTTTCAACTGGTTGCAAACATTCCATCCAGGCGACTCCCATTGCTTCAGCAACATTCCACCTGTTCACACGCTCCATGTCACTAGCATTCCTCCGCTGTGCAGATGTGGCCATAGCCACAGCGCTGAGGCCCCTCCCAGAACCAATTTTTGCATTACGCTCAAGATCACGTGCAGCAGCTAAGGCAGCAGCTTTTGCTGCAGCCTTGTCTTTTGGAAGAGCTGATGATTTATTATAAGTCCCCTCAGGTTTTTGAAAGCTTGAAAATGTATGAAGCCTTGCAACTTTACGCTCCAGCAACGAGGAGTCACGCTTAAGCTGTGCAGTTGTTGAAGGGGCTGGATTTTCCCCACCAGAGGCACCAGCTGCAATCATTGCAAGGGCCATTGCAGAAGGTGGTGATGCAAAAGCAGCAGCCCAAGCTGGAGAGATCATTGCCAGAGCAGCCTGAAAAATATAAGAAAATGAATATATGTTGTAATCATGTGGAAAAAAAATAATAATAATAGGAGCAGAAATCTACTTGAACTAGCTTCCAGTTTGTACATACAGAGTGAGAAAGCCAAAAGCACACAAAGAGATACACAGTCCTCTGTTGTAGAGCTACACCTTTTTTTTCTTTTTTGGCTGAATATCATAGAGCCATACGAGAAGCTATTAAACAACCCTTAAACCCACATATTTTTAGAAAAAAGACTCCTTGTTCCCACAGGAGACAACCAGCTTCAGGAAAAAGAAAATGTGACCCAAAAATTGGGAAGACAAACTAAGCACAGAGACAATTGGCCTAGTTATGCAATGATGATATGTTTTGGTATGCATGTAACGAGACACAACTTCCTGCTTGAAACTCTATATCATGAATCATCTAATAGTGTCAAAGTACTTTCATAAACAAGCATATCTCTACATGGTAAATAGAACATTCTAAATGAAGCGTAACAAAACTGACTAGTATAATCATAGGAAAGCCACAAAAGTAGAATTGACATTAAAGAATATTTTACACTTGCACCATTATTTGAAACATTAAAACTAGCAGGTCAACAGATTTATAGAACGAGAGAAGCCTTCAGAAAAAAAAAAATAAATAGTAGACTTCATGCATAGAAATACATAAAGGTAATCAAATAACCTCTATGGGGAGGGAATCTGCAGCTAATGCACGGTCATCGACAATAAGTGGATTCAAGCCATCAGCAGTTGCAAGTTCATGAATACCGGCCAATAGTGGCCTCCACCTTCTCAAAACAGCCACAAAAGGAGGTATGATGGCCTCAAGATACTGTTTACGAAGAGGCTTTCTGTCCCTACCACTGCATGATATACCTGCAAGATCCATTCAGTACCACTGCATATAAAAAACAAAAAACAAAAAAAACAAAAACAAAAACAAAAAAACACACTCTAAAGAAAAATTATCAAACAGTTAACGCCAGTGAGATTTGCGCAAAAGGAAGCAATTTTTTGTTTAGTCCAGAGAAGGTAACTAATGGCAACCTTTTGTTTTTGATGTCGTAAGTTTGTTAAGAATGACAACTTCTAACTGCTAAGAAAACCTGTACCAAATTTACGCATGTAACTAACCTCAGAATAAAGCACACAAGAAGCCACTAGCACTCTCTGTCTCTTAGAATCTGAAATCAGCATGTTTAGAACCGGTGAAAGCACACTGTAAATCAGTAATACGAATTAGCCTTGATACACAACAGTTAGGAGACAAGAAAAGGAAACTATAACATATCGAAATAGATTTTTCTTTAAAAAAAACAACAACAACAACAAACAAACAGTTCATAAGAACTAACCCAATGCAAGAAACAAACAGTTCGTTTATCATAAGGTTCAGAAGAAGAATTGCTAATAACATGTCCATGTATTAAACACATTTTCATAGAGTAAAAGTGTATTCTCCTAAAGATATGCAGTAAAGATTAGTATCTCTATTCAAAATCAAGAGATATGCATTAAAGATTAGTACTTCAATGAAACAAAGTTTTCTTTACAAAACACATATATAAATATATAAATGTCTATCCAAATCTCTTCTCGCAAGAAGTCACTATTAGCACTACTTAGGAAAACTTTTGATGTTGATACAGTACTTTTATTTATTAGTATTTCTTTTCCTCTTTGTCGCTGATATGTTCATCCTTTCATCTGAAGAGAATAGTAACACCTTGCAAGAATAATGATGTATATTTTCATGTTTATTCTGTTGTCTATGATAAACAAAAAAGATATAGACTGCTTACAATATTATTTCATGAACCAGTAAGTTTCCACAATGATTCTTAATCACAAAACGTTTCCAAAATGTTCATGTGGTATTTTTAGAATCATGAACGGATCAACAAGCCAAACATAAGAACGAATAAAATCCAAGAACATTTTTATTGCTATAAAGGACACGGAAAGGAGTTCAGGTTAATCACCTCCACAACAATGCTGAACGTGGTTTCCTTCCTTCTGATTTTGCATCATCTATGCTTATGTTCCTTAAGAGCATGCTATCTTCCCCATCATCTTCTTCCCTCATTGAAAGAAGAACCATCCGGAGCATGCATAAGAATGGTTGATCACTGTCCAATAATTGATAAAGAGCTGCCATCCCCCCCATTCCAGTTCCTGATCCACCACCTATTCCTAGACCACCACCGAGTCCAGACTCATCCAATAGCAAAGCTTGGAGCATTGCAACAGATTTCTTTACCAAAGGAAGTTCAACCCAGTTTCCATTTGCATCCTTCTCCAATGCAGACCTCCAAGATTCCCAGCCACCTCCACCACCACCAAAGGGAGCTTCTTTGGAAGGAAGCCCAACACCATACCACAATCTGCTTCTATACTTCCAACCCTCGGCCAAATCTGCGGAACAGCTTCCATATGACACAAAAGCACAAGAAACAGATTCAAAAGGCTCAGCTGCTGAGGCAGCAGAAAGACGTTCCATCACTGTTGTTGAGACCTGTCCATTCCCATCAGCCACAGAAGCAAGAACCTGGTCAAAATCTCCAATAAATAACCCTCATCGACAAAGGACAAATGTTAATAAGAGCACAGTATAATGACAAAAAACTAACACTCCATAAGTAGATTGCGCAAAAATTAAGATTTTAGGAAAGATATTGCTGTGTAAGATTTAACAAATAAAACTAGGGGTAGACTTACTAGTATAAAGAAATTCAGTATGTAAGAACTAATGACGCCCACTTGACATTTATTTTTTTAAAGGAATGTGTTTTTTTTTTTTTTTTTTTTTTTTTTTTTTTTTTTTTTTTTTTTTTTTTAAGAAACCCATTTCATCAATAATTTATCAGTTATAAAGAAAAGAGGATGAGGTTTCCTCAAGAAAACAAAATTTTAGAAATAAAAAAATTTAATTAATTAATAAATAAAAAAGAAAGAAAGAAAGGCAGCACATAGTACTAAGACATCTGCTCAATGAAATGGAAGAGGAATTCTCCAGAAAATTCTTTGTCAGTCGGGGAAAAAAAATGGAAGTAAGAAGTGGCAAAAAGAGGATGAGGAATCCTCCAGAAATAAGCAAGCCAAAAACAAACACATCAACAAGCACAAACCCCTCAACAAGAGAGCTCAAAAATCAAAAAAAAAAAAAACAAAAACAAAAAAACAAAAACAAAAACGAACGAAAAAAAACAAAAACAGAAACAAAACAAAAAACCAAAAACAAAACAAAAAACAAAAAACAAAAAACAAAACAAAACAAACAAACAAGCTCAGAAAGACTTGGTGTAGAATTGTTGATATCATAATGCTATTTATGAAGCCCAATTTACATGACACCATATAATGACCATTTTCTTTTCCTTTTACATGTTTCTGAAAGGGGGATGGAGAGAATAAACCTTTTTTTTCCCCTGATTAGAGACAAAATTCACTGTATGCAAAAGATTATGATGTGTGAAGAAAAAAAAACGAACTAGTCCATTTGAACCATCCTATACATAGGACAATAGTGATAGCACATGCTTGTTTTCTTATGTAAGTTTGGAGGTAATTTTACATACATCATGAGGTAGTCCCCCAGGATCACTTGATAATGATCCGCCATCACCAGAACTCGATGAATTGGTATTGGGAGATGCAAGAGAAAGGGGAGATTTGGAAGCATCCGGAGCACGTGAAGCACAAGATTCCTTGCTTTGTAATCGTAAATGATCCTCAACAAGCATTAGTATTACAATTGCATTCTCCACTAAAGCTACTGAAAGTTGTGCAGCATTCTCTGCTTCTGCCTTCGCATCTTTGGGTGATAATCCCTCTGCTGCAACGCCAGCTGCTGCTGCAGCAATAACTTCAGTCTGCCACAAAAGAAAAGCAGGATGTAAACCTTATTGCAACTCTTTCTGTTACATTACAAAAAGGAACTAAAGCACAAACATTTTCTCCTAGCATAAGTAAACTAATTTATTAAGAAAGCATAAGAAGGCTACATCCAAGGAAAGTTGAGAGGAACCAACCTCGCCACCCACCCCAAGAGAGAAAGAGGGAGGTGAGTAGAACTTCTCATCCTTGATGATTTTAAGAAAGATGAGTCACAGCTTGAAAGAGCTTTTTTGATAAGAACAGCTTGAAAGAGCTTTTAAATGACAAGAAACCGGATTTACCTGAACCTGGAGTTCTCTAGCAGCAAAGTCTAGCAAGGCACCCAAAAGCCTTCTCTTAAATATGGGTAATGATTCTTCACGTCTTCAAAGAATGAGAAGCCAAATAAAGTGATTACTAAACAATTTGAGTTCAAGTTGGCAAGAATATGTGACTCGCTGACTCTGATAAAATGTTCTGAATTAAGACACACAATTATGTATACCTAATTCTTTGGTCCCCAGTGCTAGATCCACCCACAATGGAAAGCCACTCCGCACAATGAATTGTAGCTTCAATGTCCTGCCAAAGAAAAAAGCAAGAACCAAAAAAGAGTGAACTCTAGTCCTTATTCAATACGGGATCAATTCTAGTCAACTAAAACCTAATTCTTTTTGTCAAGATTAAACTGTGGTTAAAGACCACATCTAAAACCAGGGCAAATAGAGGCCAGATACCAACATGACAAGACTAAAACATTGTGGATATACAATACATAGCATAGAAGTAAAAAATCAATACGAGACATAGAAACAAAACCAACTATATAAATGCGGAAATGAAATCAAAAGAAAGAAAAGGAACAAATGCTAACCTTCCACCCATCCTTTTGGCGCATCGAATGCTCTAACATTATAATAAGAAAGCTGTGTATCAGATCCTCAATGTCCCCAAGGCTTACAGAATCAGAACTTTTGCTTGCATCCATCTGAAAGAAACAAGTGTTGTACAATAAAAATTTATGAACTTGGATTTCTTGAATGTAATGCAGGTTCATAAGATTTACAAATTTATTCGATTCTTGTGCTTATTAGGGAAATGTTTCTCCTGACAAAGTACCAGGTAAAGATAAAATTTATGTGCACTGCCAATGTTTTATACATTTGTTTTGAGTTAAACAGGGGTTAACACTCTGCATTCTCATGCCAATCTCCTCATGTGGACTGAGCTAAAGAGCTCCCCCTCAAATTAAGGAAGAGAGAATTCAGCATGTATAGGATGGAAGTATTTTTTTGCGCTATTGTAATAATAAGGGGAAAAAAAATAGAACTTTAGATTAAGTATGGAGACATTACCTCATAGTTAGAGATAAGAACCTCCAGAATCCATTCTGGCCATTCCTCCATTTTGGTCAGAGTAATCCTATTTTCTGGATGACTGCATGCCAAAAACAGAAGATCCTGAAATCATAAAGAAAAGTACCACCTTAGAGTAAATATAGATTATCAAGGAGTCAGTTGACAAATCGATGCGTTAGGTGAAAGTTAGGAGGACAGTTAAATCATGAATTCCAACGTATTACAACTGTAGAACAAAAGCAAGCAACAGAACAATTCTCAAATTCAGGAAGCACTTGGTCATAGAAAACAGCAAAATGCCATACATTCCCTCCAAAACTTTGAGGTAAATAAAAAAACAAAGTTGAAAAGTAAACAGCTCTTGAGGCTAAATAACTGAGAGTGAATACTGAATCAATATAAAAGAGAAGCCACTGCACACCCTAGCATACAAATAGATGTTTTTGAAACAAGAAACTTTTATTAATGAAAAGAATTATGTACAAAGCTAAAGACTTGTAAAATTCAAAACATAACTCGAAGCCAAAATTATTGAACTGAAGCCCAAAAATATTAGAGAATAAAAAAAGTACTAAACCCTTTTCATTTATGAACCCAAAAGAGCATTCCAGAATTTTATTTTGTCCCGGACCACCAAGCAAACAATAGATGCTAGAACAAAAATTAACAGGAGCCGAGTCTAATTATAAAAGCATGGAACATTGCATTGCTATCAACCTCGAGCAATATATAACTGCCAACCTTTCTTGGTATCATCGAACATTTGACTTACTTAGATCACAACCTCTACTTCTGTAACCCTGACCCAAAAATGAAATTCAACTTCCTTTGCAACTAAACTCAGCAAATCAATCATCTAAAAAGATTTAAAAGCCTTTACTGATTGCCTCTTACCTTGAATTTAAAAAGCATGCAAAGTACTTATTCAAAAATTCTTACAGAAACGTGTTACAGCATCAGAAACATGAAAGTGATACCTGGAGTGCTCGGCTTTGGAAAGACCTAGATGCGTACGGAAGTGAACGTAGAAGAACCAACAGAAGCTGTGAATGTTCAAATCGATGACCCGAATCATAAAAGTTTAGCCCATCATCAGTTGAAGAAGCGTTGATCTGACAGAAAGGTGGGGCAGAAAAAGATTTATACCTTCAGCTTATACAACTATTAAACAAGTAAAAGAATTGGCAGTTGAACAAACATGGCTGAAGCATAGCCAATCTGCACCTTAAAGGTAACTTTTCAAGAATTCCAAGTGCTAAAAATCTAGTCAACTGCTAGTCAAGAATATTAAGGTTGAATACAGAACAGCAATGACAAATATTCCAGTTGGGAACAGATTCTCTACCCAGATTGAATGAGGTTGAGATATAAAATAACAGAGTTTTAACTCAAAGTCCTGCAGGAGCTGAGAAACTAATGCCAGAAAGGCAATGTAATGATAATAGTTGAACTCAAACGTGGCAACAGTAATGGCTAGAGATAAATTTTGTAGTTTCCCGAAACAATAGAATTCGGCTGGAGATAAACACAACAAACAACTATGAACATATTCAGAAATATTCTTAACCGCAAGATTGACAACAGTTGAAGCTCCAATTACAAGAAGATGATTAGAAGGAATTTTTCGGTTTATAGAGGAAATACTCATGTAAAGGACAGTAATTGGTTTTTTTTAAAATAATTAAGAAACAATGAACTACATTGAATATAAAAAGGACACATTAGTATTGCACTATATACAGTCAAACTCTTACCCAAAATTTTCACATTATATAAGTGCAGCACAGACAATAAATTAGTCTCTAAATTCAGACATGAAAAGAGGACAAAAAAACAAAACTAGCATATAAGCAAATATAACAATAATGTAATAGAACAAGAAAGTATATACTAATACAAGGAAAGAAAAATCCACATGAGAGCAATCAGCTCTTAGCCTAGAAAAACATATGAAAATTTTATTTAAAAAAAAAAAACACACACACACAAACAAACAAACATTAGGATTTGATTGCAAGAACCATTATTTTTCTCAGTATTTCCATTTCAATGAACAAATTGATGAAAAAAAATGACATTAGAGAAACCAAATATCGTACCGATGCCCCAAATAATGCTGCATAGACATTCCAGTCATGAGCCTTTTTGGTGCTGCTTGGAAAGCTTTGTGCAAAGCAAAAAGTAGAAGAGAAACTTTATCATCAAACATGGTACCACCTCCCTCATGTATAGTTCCCAGAAGATTACTTGTCAAGTTTGAGGAAGCATATGAACCAAATTTTAAATGTCCAGATGCTACTAAAGCACCTAACAGCCCAATGATTCCAACAACAATCCCATCACTCTTGTCAACATTGTAAACATTATTTCTTGCATTGTCTGCACTGATCGAAAGGCAGATACCACCCAGATTCTTAAGTACAGAACTATCAGAAACAGAAACCATCCTTTCGATTTTCATGGTCGAAGAAACAGCAGCTGGGTTACCAGTACAGTTGGAGGAATCAGATTTACCAACATCCACGCTGGAATTCAATTCCTTCTCACTGTGCCCTGTTTCATCATCCTCACATTTTCCAGGTTCCTCACTTCCACCATCTGGCTCAGGTTCCTGAACCGCCAAACTTTCATCACTGATGGTTATAGATTGAAGAATACTAGAGTCACCAGCTTTGGCTTCCCGTTGTAGCAGAACCAGAAGCGTTTCTACCCCACCACAAGCTACAAATGCCTCTGCAAATGTGTGTGCTCTAGATGTATTTGGTTGTGCTACTAAGCGGTAGATCAGATGCAACACCCTTGCAACCTGGCAGACGATATTATTAAGAAAAATGCTGAGAAAATAATAAGAAACAGTTCACCCAAATTCCCATCAATTAAAAACATCAGCCATAATGAAAATATATTGAATAACAGTAGGGCCAAAGTTTGCACTCAATTGTAAGCCGGAAACAAGAACATGAAAATCTCAGAGAAGCCCAGATAACACTTCATCAAGCATTTCAACATGGAGTGGCTAAGCTTCCCCCAAAAAAAAAATGCTAAAAAATTAAACATATAGTTAGAAGGTATGCATTCCAAAAATTAGCCAGCTATTGCAGAAGTATATAATCTCAAAACAACCACCTTTCCATCATCTCTTGTCTATAACTTTTGTTAATCGACAGTTATAAAAATGTGCAAGGATTAAAGTTAGTTAGCATAGGATCAGACCTCAAGTCAATGATTCATGTATACTTGTGCATAAGCGCATCAAGCACAATTAAGTACCATCCCAGATCATCATAAATATTACTCTTATAGTGACCATGTCTCACAACCAAAAAATCTGCTGAAAACCCAGAAGCAAGAAGTATGAAATCCCATACCCTTTTAAGCCATCAAGCCCATAACTCCGTAAAATAAAAGTCGTACCATATTTAAGGCATTACTCGCACCATAATACGAAACCCCATCCACCCATCCACTGAGATAGTTAGTGAGGTATTGTTTTGCAAACTAAGGTTACCTGATTGGGTTGTGGACAGTCAACCATGAACCAAAGTAAACGGCGAACATCGTCTGAAGCCAACAAAGGAGGTGCTGCTCCGATTAGAAGTTCAATTATTACCAAGAGTTCATCAACCAAAGCATTCACTTCACCAACAGGTCGTGTTGCCTCATTTAGAGAAAAGGTATTCACAGAGTCCTTTTCACGAATTGTCCAATAGCACCTTCTGCAGCCATCTAGAAGCATCTGAAAGGCGTTAGCATCTCGCATTACAAACGACTCTGTGAAAACCATGTCAGCAAGTGATGACAGAAGCTTCTTTTGCAGTCCATAATTACATAAGCTCCAAATTTTGAGATCCAATAGCAGTGTACTAAACAGTTGCACCTTGAGTGCATGGTTCTTTTTCTGAGATTGACAGAGGGACACAACCGCTGCAACAAGTTCCTCATTCCCCACACCGTTGTCCTTTCCAGTACCAAGAGAAGACAAAGTTTGCAGAAGGTAATTTAAGATTCTAGATAGAACTTCTGGTCCTCTGGCACGGCATAACTCTTCATTGTTCCTGGGGTGTTGAATAGCCATGGAAATTATTCGGAATATTGGAGCAGCAAGAGAAGCAGTGGCAATTGACAAAGATGAATTATTCTGTTGTGGTTCCAAGCTATCTTTATGCACATCACTAACTGCCAGAGGAAGTAAAGACATCGGACCTCCATATGCCATGGCCCATAGAGCCTCCACTGGTCGCATTCGCATAGCAATGTGGACCTGCCCGAGAAACCTCGGCTGGCCGTCTGAGTATGCCTGAATCATAATTGGGAAAAAAATTAAGCAATATAAGAGAAACGCATAGAAATTTTCTTTAGTTTCAGACAACTTAAAATATCGTATCAAAAAATGAAAGATATACAGGATCCTATTTCTTTTTTAAGGATTAAATAAGACCAGAAAAACTTTATAGTTATGAATCAGGAATAGAACCAATGGGAGATGCTTGGTTACAATTTCGAATCTAATATTATATGTTTGCTTTAGTTTTTGTTGTTTTTGATGTTGAAACAGTTTTTCTTTATCCATGAGCAACGAATTTCGATGTATTTGGGGGTATCCGTATTTATAGAAGCTTTAATTTTCGTGAAAAATAAAAACTACTGCAACTGTTCTGCCTGTTCCCAAACAAGGTTTCAATTGCTTTATGCTTAGTGGCAAGCTACAGAAAGAGACAGAAAAAGCTGCTAATCATAAGAATTGTAGTTGGTAAGGGAAAAGGCATGAAGCAAGAAAAGGGCTGGGAGGGAAAAGAGAAAAGAAAAATGGGGATGATACTTTTCTAAAAATACAGTCCATTATCCATGCACAATCAAACAAAGCAGACAACTTCAATAGAAAATTATGCAAATGTGTACAGACCTAGTCAGTCTCTTTTAATGTCCCTTGGAACCCCAAATATGAGAAGGATAGGACTTTAATACCCCAAAAACAATGATGAATAAAATAAATAAATTTTGACCTGTAGCGCCACTAGGGGAAGCATCAGGACAAAATCGCCCGCTAAGTAAACTGGGGTGATAGAGAAGATGAATGCTTCCTCCAATTTCTGCATCTAATAGAGAATTTTCCTCTGCCATACTCTGCACATATTCATTTGTTGCCAGCCATGGCAGCCCTGCTCCTTGGCCAATGAAGGAAGCATATCCCCTCCTCTAGAAGCCAAGCGTGCCATTCTTTCAGGGCCAAATGGTTCCTTAAAGATATAAACAGGTCCCATCTCAGCAAACAAAGGACACTGGCGACGACGACGTTGTAAGCCAGCTATTGTAGGAGGGGGGTTTGTTCCTATGCAACAAAATGCAAGTGGCTTGGAGATCCGAGGAAAGTCAAAAGGTCGAGATTCATACAATGATCCGTCAATATATAACCTCAGTTCACTCTCTGCTTTCCCAAGCAGCCCTTGCTTGCAAGTATGCTCCAGCCCGATGAAGTACCAGCATTGTGGCTTGAACGCATGAGTAAAATGTAGAGAAGCCTTCTTTCCTTTTCCACTGCCACTTTCAACCACTAAAAACTGTGCATGGAAATATGCCTCTATTCCCTGATTGTCAGCAGACAAGAAACTGAAGAGGCGTGGCATGTGTGCTGTCCCTTCACCAGCAAGTGCACTGGCGGCAGCAGCAGCTGACATAGCTGAAGATTTTCCTGACTTTGCAGCAGCTGCGGCGGCTATTGCAGCAGCAGCAGTTGCTGTATTCAATGTATCTGCAAATGATTCAATGTAAATCCATGTTGCAAATGCATACCCATTTGTGAATGGCCAACGACTTTCTCCTGGACCAAGCAAACCAGAGCTTTCACCATCAAACTCAAAAGTACATGCCGGTCCCTTTGATTCCTTTCCACCCACCGCCTTCTCCAAAGCAAGCATTAAGCGAGTTGCCCAAACAGTAGTAAGTGTTCTTGTAATTACTTGAAACCACCTATCCAAATCAATGACACTCATTGAATGTCCCGCTAAGTACTGAATACAGTAGCATAAAGGAGTTCCATCCATCTTATATCTTCTGCCGAGCCAACATTCTCTGTAAAAATATTTTCTGCTGACCTTAAAAGAACACCTAACAAACCAGCCATGGAACACATTGCTCTGTTTCTTGTGCAAGCACGTAATATTGCAAGCAACCCTCTAACCATCCGCGTCCGAGGGGACATGATAACATCACTATCACCTTCCCAAGGGAGCCAAGGAATAAGTTCACCTGCCACAATGGCAGCCCGTGAATTTAGCATTACACTTGGAGGATTGTTATCCCCATCTTCTTCAAAACTTTCAACACCACCCATTGTTGCAATTAGTGAATCAACTACCAACAAAGCAATGCCCTCCATTTCCTCCCCATCTCCAAAACTTTCCACCCCACTAACAATCTTCTTCAATTTTTCCAAACTTTCTGGCTTTCCCATAATAGCAGAATCCACTAAATGCAATAACTCCGGAGACACATTTGGCATAGCAGCCTTTGGCTTTGGATTTGCCAGTGAACCAACAGGAGAATATGAAGTGTCCTCATGTAAAGCAGAATCAATACTAGTAGATGAGGCAGATGGTTTGATAGAATCAAATTGTCTCTCGTGATGATCGCTCCAAGAAGGGGAATCATGTTTTATTTGGTGATCTGGGGAAGAATCAGATTCCGCGGTAAATGTTATAGGTGAAATTTGTGCAGCATCTTCAAACCTACCATATGAGTATCTTGCCTTATCGGAATTTGAGGATCGGTGTGAATCGACATCACTACTCCTAGGAACATCAGCTTTCTCTTGATCTTTCAAAGAAACCTGCTCAAACTGATCTTCATCCACATTTATATTTACAGAATCAAGCCCATCAAAGACTAAATTATTATTACTCCTCACAATTCCATCACCATCAGTAATATTAATATTAATATTCTCCTGTTGGGAAGAACCCGTATTTATATGTACACCACCAACCACTGCACGACTGTCCGAATCCTTCCAGGAGATTTCATCAATCTCCTGTATTTCCCCTTCTTCCATTATAATACTGCTTCAGAAGTCATTCAAATTATTTCCAAACCAAGCTACCTACAAAAGATTAAAATAGCTAAACAAAATAAGAATATCGTTGAAAAGTGAACACTCGTCAAACACATAGGCAAAATTAACCTGATTGACTATAAGAATAGGTGAGACATTGTTAAGAAACCAAAAGTTTTCTATTAAATTTAATGTGATAGTAGAAGATTTACAAAAGTTATTATCAACCAACCACAAATTAACACCAAAATCAATTCAGAATCAATGCCAATCAAATAAAGCAATAAAACATATCCTATTCGGTCATAATTCAACATTCGTCCAATATCCTAAGCAACTCCAGCTACATCTTACACACTGTTCACCACTACATTGGTTTCTTGGTACTAAGTAGTCACTTCTGAATCATTAAAGACAACCTTAAAATCACCAATTAACTGAAAAACAAACTGTCCCGTAGCTAAGTTTAAGGCGAATCTTCCATAACACAAAAGCTTAAGGTTTTTTTTTTTTTTTTTGGTTCTGAGTTCTGAGAAACCGAGTAGAAACAGATTTTTCCAATTTTCTAGATTCAAAAACGTAAGGCCTAAATCAATTTCTACAAGAGATCCATCACATGAACACGAGCACAACCGACACTCTCACTTCATTCGAATGAATCATGAAAAAACGAAGATCGATCTCCTATCGCATTGGACGATTCACCAAATGCATCGGATCGATCAAGTGCAACAAAATGAAATGCGTTCATAGAAACACCACATCGATCGAACTTCTGGATACGATAAACTCCGAGAAAATGCACGGATCAGAATGACACAGAGATTGAGATTCAACAAATTATGCTTAAAATCAACGCCGACGAGAAGAAGAAGATGAAGATGAACTCGCTTACCTCGGACGGAGGAAAATACGACGACCAACTGGAGATGTTCAGCGATTTTGGCAGAAACGGGAGAGAAAATGATCGAGAAAGCGAAGGAAATAGAAAGAGAAATTTTCAGAAAGAGAGAGAGAGAGGAGGAGGGGAATTAGGCGCGAGAGAAATGTTGGATTAAGCAAGTTAATGGAAGAAGGAAGTCCTTTGCCTTGGTTTGCCCAGTCAAAAATCCACATATTTTTCAATTTACATTTTTTTCTTTTTTGAAAATAATTTACATTTTTTTATTAGATACGCAAGTGAAATACCATGCTTCTATTTGTTTTGCCGGTTAAAATATATTTTTTAGGCTGAGTCTGTGGTAGAGACTTTTCTATGTTCTCTAACGGTAGAGTCATTTTTTTTAAATGTTAAGATTTAATCGAACGGTTGAAATGTTATTGGTGTACCAAACTTATCATACACCTTATCTCATATGACTCTTCTCACCCCAAGTCTTCTTCGGCGCCGGCGACCTTTCCGTAGACGCCGGCGACCCAGCCCCGGCCACCCCCCACCCCAGCCCTCCCCCACTCCCCGGCCTCTGGCAACCCCCCTCCAGCCTTCCCCCGCCAGCCCCCAACCACCCTCCGGCCCCCCATCCTGCCCGGCGGCCCCCCCACCCAGGTCCCCCCTCCACGGCCTCCCCACCCCCCCCCCCCCCCGGCCTCCCCTTCTCATCTTCCCCTCTCTCTCTCTACTTCGCTCCTCATCTCTCTCTCTACCCCACCCTCCAGCCCCTGGCCCCCCCACACCACCCCCAACCGAGAAGAGAGAGAGAAAGAGAGGGGAGTCGCGGGTGGGGGTGGATGGGGGGCGCTGGGCGGCCGGGGTGGGGGGGCTGAGGGTCGGGAAGAGAGAGAGAGGGGAAGAGAGAGAGAGAGAAGAGAGAGAGGGGGGGTAGGCCGGAGAGGGGGGCCGGGTGGCCGGTTGAGGGAGGTCTTTGGGGAGGGTGCCGGAGGCCGAGGCTGGGTCGCCGGCACTGGAGAAGACTTGGGGTGGGAAAAATCATATGAGGTGAGGTGTTATGGTAAGTTTGGATAGACCAATAACATTTCAACCGTTCGATTAAATCTTAATGGGTTAAAAAATGACTCTACCGGTAGAGACCATAGAAGAGTCTCTACCACATACTCACCCTACTTTTTAAATTAAAATTGATTAATTTTTTAAAAATAATAATAATTTTATTTATTTTTAGAAAAAGATAAAAATTTTGAGTGAAGATGACAAATTAAATGCACACTGTTTGTTTTTTTAATTCTATTTCTGTTAATTTCAAAAAAAAAATACTATTTCATTTCCTAACTTTGTTTTTCTGTCAATTATGGGAAGTAAAAAAAAAATTAAATACTAAAAAAAATAACAGTGATTGTATGTTAGTATGTATAACTTAACAGTTATTTAATACTTGATTGATTCAATTATAAAAAGTAAAGCTTAATTCTCATTCTTTAGTTGGAAAATTACTTGTGTTTAGTTTACTGGTTGGAGATGAAATTTTAAGTTAGAATTAGTTAATTTTTCAATAATAGTTATAATTTTTGTTGACTTTTCAATAAAAAAAAAAATAAAATAAAAATTTAGATGATAAAATACAATTTAATTTGAGTTAAATTTAAATGGAAAACGAAACACTAAGGTCATTACTAAGATCATATTGAAAAAAAAAAAAAAGAAATGAAAATTTATGTTGTTTAATAAAAAAGAAAAAGAAAAAAGAGACATGTATTTTGTCTTTTGCTTTTATTTATTTCTTTTATTTTATGTTTTTGGGCTGTCTTAACTTGAAAGTGAAGGAATCTCAGCGGAATTGGATAGGTTTCATTATTATTACAATGTTTGATTTGGTGAGGAATGGAACTTTTTACCGATTTTTTCAGCTAGGTTTTCTTGTCTTCTATTTTTTTTTTTTTTTTTTCTATATTATAGTCAAAATACTTTATATTTATCGTTCTCCTTTTTCTCTTTTATCTACTTTTACTTTTGATGTCAAGTTTGTTGGAGCCTCCTTACATAATTATCAATTGTGCACCTTGAAAAATATGAAATCCATTTATATACCACTTGGAAAATAAACTTTATGAAGTGATTAATACCTTGTATGGTTAACTATCCATACAAAAATATAATTATTTGAGCTTATCTTTATTTTTTTAAGTTAAAACAAAATCCTAACATATCCTATTTTAGTAATTTTTCTTTTCTCTACACATAATTTAGGATACCCAGAATTTGAATTGCGAATTTTAGGAAAAATCGTAGTATTTTTACAAAAATAATTAAACTAAATAACAAGATTTTAAAATATTTGAAATAAATAACAAATTTACTCGAAAATAGAAATTTTGCTACAGAAATAATATGTTTAGAAGAAGAAAATAAATTATTTGTTTGATAAATTTACTATTTATTACTATTTACTCTAAATATTTTTAAAAACATATATATATATATATATTTTTTTGTGATAATAAAACTTGCTTTTACCTAAATTATTTATGTAAAAACGATATTTACTTGTTTCTCTTTATTTTTAAATACGTTTAAAAAGATACGGAATTTGATAGGTTAATTCAAAAATACTTCAATACGTGTATAATACGTTATAGATGTAACTTCCTTACATGCAACTAATAAACGTTGAGCATAAACATTAGATGTGATTAAGATCACTTTTTTTTTCTTCTTTATTATTATTTGTCTTTTTTTGCTCCAAAAGAACAAACATGTCATAAGAGATTCATTATTATAGAAGTTGATAGTGTGCAAAAGACATTCATGATTTTCATCCATTTTTCATAAGCCTTTGTGTCAATATCAATAAAATCAAAAGAAATGTCGTTCATTAAATCTTGAAATGTACATCAAAAGTATTTCCAAAATAATGTACATTAAAAGAATGAAAGCACTACTAGAAATTTGCTACTTTAAAGGCTTTCCTAGTTTTTTACTAATAAGCAAAAATTTATTTGAAAAAAAAATCCTTACAATTTTAAAAGTATAAAAGGCCTAAAAATAAGAAAACAACTAAAAGAAAATAAGCAAAATAAATCAAAACATCTCAAAAGAAAACATTAAAATTTTCTCAAGTTATATCTCTTCACTTTACGAGCTCTTACTTTTTAGTGGTTGACGTTTCCTTCTCAAGTTCTTTGTTTATTTTTTTCCTCGATATACTCAATTATGCTAATTTGTCCCAAGAACTAGACGGAACAATTTTCATCTCCTTATAAGAAGCTATATAATTATGGTATTGTTCGCTTCAAGACTTCGATATTTAGAAAGGTCTTCCTTTGCCATATCTGCCCAAGATTTCTTGGATGTTAAAACACAGCTTACAACAATTTTTCCAAAACTACAGCATTACCATGTACCAAATGCATGCTAAATTATGGAAATGTAGACATTATGATGATTGTGGGGGAATGAATCTCTAACCCAAGTCACCACTAGGATTTTAAAATGACATGCAGAAATATCATAATCCTTATTTTAGTTATAGTAAGTTTGATGATACTAATATTGTACGACAGTGGGAGTTAAGAGCAGTCATTAACAAGCTTTTTAAAAAATAAAAAAATAGTAAAAAAAAAAAAAGCTTTCCCATTGGATTTCGGAATCAGTGGTGCTAACGTGCCTGTATTTCTGAACTTTGATGATATTTATGAGTTTATTAATTTTTAAGAAATCAGTGCAAATTGTATATTAGTATACCTCAGGTATTTCACTCTATCTCTAAATTTTATTTATTTTATTTAGAAAATTTTTTATTTGTCGTCCAGTGTAATAATTTTGATATTATTATGCAGATATTTGGCGGAACTATGTGCCATTAACGGGCGAGCTGAGAAATTTGTGTTTGTGTCTCCAACCTTGATCTCACCGGTTAGAACATACTCCAGATGCTGGCCTAAGCGAGCGAGCCAATGCTCTTGTTGCCCTTTTGCGTGACGCACCAAAAGGGCGACTTTATCTTGTGCCACATAATAGAGGGAGACATTGGGTTTTGGGAGTTATTGACCCATGTGAGAACCTAGTCCTTTATTTTGATTCTCTTCGAGAGAAGAAACAAGACGATTTTACTAATTTAATAAATATGTAAGTCCATTTTCATAACTTAAATTTTGATATACTCTTAATGGTATGCATCTTAATTATTTTGAATTTTACAAACTTGCTAGGGCCCTAATGGATTGAAAGCTTATAGCCAGAGAAGGGATTAAAAAGAGACGAGACTATAAAACAAAATCTCGGATCGTCATTGTCCTCACCAAGAGGAAGTGTTGAATGTGATTATTTTGTTTTAGGTTTTATGAGGGACATAGTGTTGAATGGATTTGACGTACTTGAAAGAAAATAATTTTATACTTGTGATGATATGGATTTAATTAGGGGAGAATAGACTAAATTTGTAATGCAATTCATTAAATATGATATGTAAACTTGTAATGTAATGGATGGTTTTTTTACTTTGATACAATGTAGCTAAAATTTTGTCAATCTTATTCTGGGCCTTGTATTAGATAACACATAAGTTAGGCCACCCATGGGAAATCACCAAAAAATACCAAATTATTTTTTAATTAAAGTGGACTTTACACGACGGTTTTTGTTAAAAACCATAATGTAAAGTTCATTTTACACAACGATTTTGAACAAAAACTATCGTGTAAAGTTCTCACTTTAGCAAAATTTGTTCCATTTTTTCTCTATTCGACGATGGTGTGAACCGTCGTGGAATACTGAGATACCACGACGATTTATTAATCATCGTAGTATCTCAAAATATTCCACGACGGTAGATTACATGACGGTTGTCTAACCGTCGTGTTAACTTTAGACGATGGTTAATAACCGTCGTCAAATCCACAATTTTTACTAGTGATATTTATGTGAGTGCTTTTTCCTTCTTTTCTTTTCTTCTTTTTTTTTTTTTTTTTTTGCCCATCAAATTTTGGGGGCAAGAATCTAATGAGACTTCTTAACAAACTATACTATCTTTTATACTTTATTTTAAAACATTTATCAATTAATAAATCATAGCTTTTTGTTTTTAACTTAGGGGTAATGCGATTCATTTCTACATTTTATGGTAAAATTATATAAAAAATTATCGATAGATTATATGTGCAATTACATTAATAAAGTTTAAATAAAATATACATATTTTTTTAAAGAAATATCCAAGTTTAATCTTTAAAATAGAATTTTGTTTTTAACAATGTGCAATAATATTCAATTTAGGGTACAACCTCACACGTGCAAACTTGTTTCAACTGGAAATCGTAAATAATAAAGCACCACAATATATAGGATTTCAACCAAAAAAAAGGATTAAACGGAAAATCAAACAAACACCAATAAATAAAATGTTCATGTTTAAGATACCAACAATATTACAACAAAAACGAAAGATTAAATAAAAATCAAAACTCCAAATTTCATGAAATAGAATGCGCTTATCTTAGAAGCTATCCCCCTGGATTGCCATAGTTATCGTTTAGACGCCATAATTCTTTACTCTCGAGAGTAATAAACTCGAAAAAACCAAAAAACCACATATACCAAATTCTTAAAATGATATCTACGGTTAGTTTTAGTAGCTTCAGAATTCACCATAAATAAAAAATGAAGACAACAAGAGAAATCACAAATCTCGCTCCTTTGTGTTGATGAGGTTGCATACCATTTTTTTAAACCTGATAATCTATTTGCGTCATTTTGATTTGAAAATTAGGCTAAATTTTCTATCAAAGTGATTCACTTAAACTCCAAATTTTTTGAAAGTAGCATTTGTTGAAGACAGTGAGTGGTGAAAATCTGTTTGGGTGTAAAGAAAATGGAATGGAAAAAGAGAAAATCGGAGGGTTTGAGGTGTAATAAATTACTTTCCTTAAGATTTTATTTGCCCTCACTATAAACAGTTTGCTATATCGGGTGTTATGGCAAATTACCTTCAAGATATAACAAACCCACGAATTTAACAAGCATCAACCTGATTAAATTCCAGAACAACGATAAAACTACTCTAAAAAATAGGAAATTTATAGCCTTGATATGTTTATTCATGAAGGGTTGTAACAGACACAACAAACATACATTTTAATTAAAAAATGCCTATTTATTCAAGAAAAAAACGTATATATTCCACTAGATATACATGTTGGTCATCATAATTTAAATTATAATCGTTAGATCATAATAATTCAATTATCAGATTAAATTTGAAATCATTTAAATTTGACCGTAGATCATACCCAATCAAATCAACGATCCAGATTTAATCTGTTTTATCTGGAAAACACAATATTAAAAAATAGATTGCTCCTTAACTCCTTACGAGTATGCATATGTACAAAGTACGCCCTAATAAAGGCTCAATCGCTCTCGTATGTGGTGGTACATAGTAATAACATAGTTCTCTATACATTAATAATTCTTACACTTCTCTTGTTTCTATTTAATATCACTATATTTGTTGTGTGTTTTTAATGTGGGACTTTTTGTCTCCACTACCCAATGACAATGAGAGAGATATTATAATCTCTCTATAGCATTCTTCTAAATCACTCAAGATCGTTTCAAATTCTTTGTGTTCCTCTCCTAAACACTTATCTCAAAATCATGCACGTCATGACAATAATTAGAGTTCACATAATTAAAATCAAGTTAAAATATCCTATTCACTAACCAACAAATTTCAAGGATTTTTTTTTTTCCTTAATCTAGTTTTTTTCCTTCTTGCCAAAGAACTCTCACAGTTTTGTTTTCCAAAATAAATTATATTGGTTCTTATGTCATATTGCATAATACAGCTCATCATAATGGTAGGTAACTAGGGGTGGCAATACGGGTCGCGACACGATGATACGACTCGAAAACGACACGAATTTTACGGGTTCGGGTTGGGAAAAATAGGGGGCGGGTCTTGTTCGGGTTGGGAAAAATTGACACGAAAAAAAAAAAAAAACGGGTCATGTTCGGGTTGGACTTGTTTTTTTCGTGTCACTTTTTGTGTCAATTTCGGGTCAAATTTCGTGTCGCGGGTCAATTTTCGTGCCGCGAGTCAATTTCGTGCCGCGAGTCAATTTCGTGTCGCGGGTCAATTTCGTGTCGTGTCGTGTCGTGTCAACCCGTGACGGGTTCGTGTCGCGGTTTCATTTCGTGTTCGTGTCGCGGGTCGTGTTCGGGTCGGAGAAGAAAAAAATCGACACGGCTCTAATACGACACGAACCCGACACATGACACGAATTGCCACCCCTATAGGTAACCTCCCAATCAAAAGGATGGTTTTTCAAATTCAATCCTATTTTAGTTTTTCCTCTTATTATAATTTAGGATCATTTTAACGACGAAAAAATATTAGGACTAAAGTTACACAAATTTATAAATTTATGAACTAAATAAACTATTTACCATATTATATAATAGTAGCCGTGAGAACACTTCTGTTTAGGTACTTAAGTTGCAAATCAAAATTAAGGGCTTGTTTGGAGGTTAGAAAATGTTTGAGTTTTGAAAATGTGTGTTTGATGAAAATGAATAGTTTGTAGTGAAAAAATGCAAAAACTTACAATATGTTCGAAAAAAAAATTAACAATACGGATCTCGTTTCGTTTCTCTCGAAATTTTATGCAATTTGAAAAAAAAAACATCTAATTTCGATTTAAAATGATAAAATTATGAATTTTTAAAGTTTGTATTTTTTGCAAATATTTGAAAAAGTCAATAATAAAATTGGAGGAAAATGACAAAAAAAATTAATTTGGAAACATTGTTTCCAAATGTACCCCAAACTAACATTTTTTAAAAAATAATAATAATAATTGTGCAAAACAACAATGTGTTGACACAATTTAATATCTCACTTGAAAAATTGAACAACGTTGAACATTTCAAAGTTGAACATGCGAGGAGTTTATTCACCAAAAAGAAAAAAAAATTATAAAAACTAACGACGTGAGTGCTTGAAACAACGTGACCCCACAAGCAAACATATCCTTATTAAAACATTAAAAATAAAAAAAATTATTCACTTGAATGACCCTCGAAATATACAGGTTAACCTAATTTTGTCTTGACTTTTGTTTTTATCCATCATATTACCCTAAATTTTTCTACCGTTAAGAAAATAGTCATTTTGTTAATAATGTGTCGAAATTAAAAAAAAAAAAAAAAAGGTAACATGTGCTAGTCACGTGAAGAAAGCTCTGAAGTCATTTCTTTTTATTTCAATCTTTTCATGAAAACAAAAATGAATTCAACAATGATACAACTCCGCTCTCATTCTATCCTCGCCAATTAAGATTCAAGACAACCGGCAGTCCAACGTGATAATTACTGATAAAAAAAAAAAAAAAACCGATAATCTTTTTTTTTAAGATTTTTTTGTATAGAAACTCTTGAACTTTTTAAATTTGATAATTTTGTTCATAAAGTTTTTTTTATAGTAATCAGTCCCTTAAATTTATTATTATTTTGACAATTCAGTCTTTACTCAAATTCATTAAAATTTAAAAACGGTTTTTTTCACACAGAACTTGCACATTACAATTCAAAAGAGCATTGTTGATCTTTTTGCTTAACTTCAATATCATTTCTTTGAAAATTTTGAACCTAATTCAACTATTCTTAAACTAAACCTAAATTTTTTAAAAAACATTTGTGTTGAAATTACATAAAAATGATCAGTATTGCCCCTTCTGAGCTATAATGTGTAACTATTATGCAAAAAATTATCTTCATTTTTATGAATTTAAGTGAAAAAGACTGAATTGTTAAAAAAAAAAAATTTAGAAATGAAATTATTAAATTTTAAAAAGTTCCTGAGTATTCATTCGAATAAGCCTTTTTTAATGGTCACTAGACTCACGACACAAGGATGAATTTAAAATCACTCCTCATCCACTTTTTAACATACTCATGGAAACTATTTGTGTAACCATAGAAAAATTTATAATAACATAAGGTGTAAAACAAGTCTAAGTACCAAAATAAAATTATATATATAGTTTGAGAATCATTCGTGAAAATAATAAAACAAAATATTCAAAAATTAAATAAATTACAATAAAATAAAGATTTTGATGGGAAGGAAAGCACCTCCTCCGCCTCCTCGTTAGCTCTTTTGTCGCTCTTTTCACCTTTTTGAATGTTTAAAACAAACTTCAGACCCAAACTCAAAGCCAAAGGACGGGTCGAGGCTTAAGACAACAATCCACGAAACTTCCACAATAATTCAAAACCAAAAAAAAAAAAAAAAAAAAGGAAAAAAAAAAGTCATCAGGTCAGACGGATACTAACACATTGACGCAGCAATGGGAACAGCGATCGCGGCGAATCTGACGGTCATTGCGCTCCTGATAGCCTCCGCGGCGGCGTACACCAACCACACCGTCGGCGGCGACGCCGGCTTGGTTCTTCGACTCCGCCACCAACACTTCCGCCGCTAATTACAGCTCTTGGGCCGCCAATAAAACCTTCAGCCTCGGCGACTTTCTCAGTAAACCCTCATTCTTGATTTCCATTTCCAGTTTTGATTTTCTGTTGTATACTGAGAAATTGAGGAAATCTGAAACCAAATAGTGGAAAAGCACTCTGTATTTTCTCGGCATCCAAACAAGCATATTAGCTTTAATAATGTACAATTTTTCATTTAATTTTTTTTTTCTTTTCAGTTTTCAAGACCAACTCGAACCAGACGGTGATCCAGACCTACAACGAGACGACCTACCAGAGCTGCAACTTCGACGACGCGTCGGACAACGACACGTTCCAGTACGGAGGCGGCGACGAGAATTTCGGCAAGGCGTTGACCGTCGAGGTGCCGTTGACTACGAAGGAGCTAACTACTTCTTCTCCAGCGGCGACGGCGGCGTCCAGTGCCAGCACGGCATGGCCTTCGAGGTCAAGGTGGCGCACGGCGCCGGCTTGCCGCCGAGCCTCAACCAGCCACCGCCTCCGCGTATATCGAGCCGCCTGGTCCAGATTCGGCTCAACCGCTGCCGGGGACGGTAATCATAGCTCAGCCGCCGGGGAGCGGCGGCTTCGCGATCGGCGCTAACGTGCGCGGTGGACTTTGTGCGCTTCTTCTTCTGCCGTTGCTGCTATTCTGAGGCCGGGGCCGTGAGGTTTTACTGATTGATACAATGATATTTTTCTATTTCAATTATTTTTTAATTCAGTTTTCTATTTATGTTTCATGGAATACAAAAAACTTGTTCCCATTAATTTCAAAAAATATTTGAAGGAACACTTTTTTTTTTTTTTTCCCTGAGGAAAAATAATTGAGAAGGAACTTCAGCTCTATTTAAGTTCTCTTTTTTGTGCTCAGCCCCAAAAAAAAAAAAAAAAAAAAAAATGTCTCTTTGTTTTTTTAATTTCGTTTGGGCAAAAGTAAAAGATGACAATCATTATAGGATGATATCGGTTCAGGTTATTGGTTAATGCTTTTTGTTTTACAAAATAAGTGTTTGTTTGAAATCAAGTTCAAACTGATTTTCAACACTCAAGTTTTGTCTTTGTTCCTAAAAATTTTTATCTTTTTCCCAAAAAAATCAACAAAATTACTATTTTCAACTTCAAAAACTCAACTCAAACTCAGTTATCAAACGGACCCTAAAAATAATAAAAATAACAAATTCTATATGTAGTTTTATTTTGTGCTTTAATTCTTCTTGTTATTTTTGACATAAAGAATGTCATGTACAAAATTTAGCACAAAAAATAATATTACATTAAAAAAGTGATTTTTCTAATAAAAATTTAAAGTATAAATTTTATTTTGGTATCGAACTATAATCAACCTGTAATTTTGGCCCTGAACTATAAAAAAGCAGTACATATACCTTCTCAAATTTTTACATGTCATAAAAATACCCTTTTTGTCATATTCCATTTATTTTAGTTGACGTGACACAAAATTAAAGCTAAAAAAAATTAAACTAAATGTTTAATTATTAGAGAAATAATAAAAACCCCACTTTTCCGTAATACTGGTTTAGATGAAATGAAACTCTATTCCTTCTCCTTTTCTCCAATGCACCAAGAGATAAGCATCTCTCTTCTACTTCTTCTTTAAACAATAAAGAGCAGAGGCCTAATCTACTTACAAACATCAAGGCCAAGAAGGCACAACGAAAAACAAAGATGACCTTTGATTCATAGGTTTGAAAATAAAAGTTTGATTTGAATTCAAACTTTTTTTTAATGTAAAAAAAAAAAAAAAGACTAGAGAAAAAAAAATTGAATTGTTGTAGTTCAAAACCACAAACAAAGGGCACCTAAAGAACCATTATGCGGCACTTGGATCTCTGTTGGATTAATAACGCTAGATTAATCTTTTATTTATTTGTTTGTTTTATCTAGCTGTTTAATTGAGAAAAGTGAAGTAAAGAAAGGAAAATTTGGTGTTTTTTGTTTTATGAGGAAGCAAATGACTGCATATGCCTAAAATTTGACTCGGTATTACTTTATAAAAATACAACATGAAAAAATTATCATTTTCTATTACTCTCGATACTCATCATTTTCGGTCAACAAAAACTCAGTATTTATTCCCTTAAGCCACTACCTTGGTCCATCTTTGTCTCCAACCAAACATACTCTTAGGGGTGAAACAAGGAACTAGCCTGCTAGATGGAAAGTACTTATTAGGAGGGTCGAGAGCAAACAAGGATTTCAAGAGGAAGACAAGCATGATGCGAAAGAAAAGCGAGCTCAAGATCAAGAAATAAAGGCAGATTGAGAAGAAAGAAAGAAGGCTTCATTTGCTCCAAATCCCTCGAAAACAAGTTAAAGGATGAAAAAAGGAATATATAATAGAAATAGTGTAATTACAAAAATTGAAATAAATAATTATCATATTTACAAAATCAATAAAGTAAAGAGCAGATTTATCAATAATCTAGCTTACTTCTAGTTAAATATATATATATATATATATATATATTAACTCAAACATAAGTTATTACTTCAATAGTTTTATAACCATGTTATTTACTTGTTTTAGCTTCCGTAATGTGCTACTTTCCTCTTTGTCCCCATTATTTTTTTAATTTTTTATTCAGTGGAAACTTTGGTGTTCTTATTTGATTGACTTATAATTTGATTGAAGATGTGAGTTTTTGATAATCAAACTTATATTTACTATAGATAATTAAATAAACTCATATTCACTCTCAATCGTCCTCACGATGTATACCTTAAAAAGGTTTTTCAATACACAAATAGAAATCTCAATTACTTTTTTGGCCCATCAACTTTTTTTCTTTGACAAAATAAATAACTGATCGTTTTATAACCAAATTATTCAGCTAATGATTTTTTATTTTTTATATATTTACATTCGGGTAATGAAATTTTAATAACAATTAAGATTACTCTTTGAGTAGGCCCTTGAGCCAATCATTGAAAGATTCATAAGCTCAAATGGAAAATAGGCCATTTCTTAGCAGAAAATACATATATAATATTAAATTGTCATAGTAATTTTTTCCTTTCTTTTACGTTTTCTAAATCTAGATAAGCTTTTGAAGAAAACACCTAGGTTAATTCTTTTTTTTTTTAAAGGCCAACTGGCTTAACTGATAGTGATGTAAAAGAGAAAGAAACAATAAGTTACTTATTAAACAAAAACAATAAGTTAGAAAATAATTGCTTAGCATGAAATTGCATTTGATGAAAACAAACAATTAGCTTTAAGTTTTTTGTTATTGTTATTTTTTTTTGCTGAATTTGTTATAAAGTGACATCTGGCTTAATTAATAGTGGTGTACAAGAAAAGGAGAGAGTAAAGAAAATATTGGCCAAGTCACATCGCCGCACCCTTTTTTGCTTATTTAATTTGAAGTTCGCCATTTGGTTAAGGTGATACAATGTTAGTGCTCTTTTTATGTGGAATAAGTGTGAAATTTCTGGCAGTTATATCTGCAATTATAATATATAATAATATATTTTTTAATGTTTTAGATAAGATCTCATGTTTACCATCTCATATAAAACGACACGTATAATATTAATATTAATGATGTGGTAACACTAAAGTTCTGTTTGAAGACATATTTAGAGATGATGTTTTTGGAGATTATAGATGATTTGAGTTTTCGAAGTGTGCGTTTGGGTGAAATAAACTGTTTGAGATGAAAAAAATGTAAAAAACTTAAAAGGGATGTTTGGCACTCCAATTCAACTCAAGTTAAACTGTACTTTTTTTTTGTCTTTTTTTGAAAAAGTTTTTGTTTTTTCTGAACAAGTCAGTAAAAATTATTAGTCAAACTTAAAAATCTCACTCAAACACTACAATCAAACACTCTAAAAATGTGTTCAGAAAAAAAATTAACAATATGGATTCTTGTTTTCATTCGTATACAATTCTATGTATTTTTAAAAAAAATTGATTTAAATTCAATTTAAAATAATAAAATTATAGATTTTTATAGTTTGAGAGTTTTTTTAAATATTTTAAAAAGTAAATAAAATTAAATTAGAAGAAAATTGACAGAAAAAAAAAAAAAAAAAAAAAACTTTTGGAAACTATTAAAGGTGTCTTCCAGACGGGATCTAAGATTACTAATGTGTTTTAAGTTTTGCCATTTGATAACGGGAGAGATCCATTGCCAATGTGATACATTGTGGTGCTTTTTTTTTTTTTTTTTTTTTTTTTGTGGAAAAAGTGAAATTACGATAAATTATATAATAGATACACGATTCATTTCTTAGATAAGATCTTATATGTCTGAGACATCTCTAATTAAACAGACACTTATAAAAATAGGTTAATGACTAGTATTAAAATTAAGAATGTATGCGTATATATATTTCACTAAAAATTTTAAATAAAATACTGTGCATAATTTTTTTACTCGATTAGTTTTGTTTAAAAATAATGCAGACTACCAGTGTATAGTCCTCAAAAATACATTCATGAATAGTAAAATGATAATAAGAGAATAATCTTATGTAATAATAATAATAATATTATAATAACATATATGAAAGTTTTAAATGCATTCCTCCTCATTCGCCACGTGGCATGCCTTTCATCCCCCCTTCTTTTTTTCTTTTGCTTTTTCCTTTAATTTATGGCTTCCTCTTTTTTCTTTTTTTTTTTTTTTTTTCACCATTTGCCCCTCTTTTTTTTTATTTTTTTTTATTTTAACCTTTGTCTCATGATTTTTCTTCAAATTTTTTTCCTTTAATTTATCTCTATTTATTGTCATATTATCATTTTTCCTTTCGATTTTGTCGCTTTCAAAATAACTTTTTACATAGATCCTCATTTTTGTCATTTTTTTTTCTTTCTCTCTCTTTTTTTTTTTTAAACTTTTTTCCTTTTTTTTGAAAGGGAATTTTTTTTTTCTTTCTGGTTTCTCTATTTCTTTTAAATCTTGTATTTTTAATTATGTTTTTACAAAAATACATTTTATTGCTAATTTAGGATTTGTTTGGTGAATGAGTTTGAGTTGAAATTTTAAGTTTTAATAGTAATGTTTTGTTGAATTTTTAGAAAAGATAAAATTTTTTTTCAAAAAAAAGATAAAAAAAATTATAATAACTTGAATTAAAACTTATCATCCAATAGACCCTTAAAATTGTAAATGTTGTTTAATATATTTTTCTCCAAATATTCTTTTTTGTTTGTAAACAAAAAAAAAAAAAAAAATGCAACATGTTACGTGCGGCACGTGCAGCAACCTAGTAAATAATGAAAGTTCCTCAAAATGTTCGTCAAAAGCTTCACCCCACAAAAAAGATAACAACTGCCGACAGAAAAGAAAATAAATAACATTTCCCCAATCTTTGAAAAAAAGAAAAAGAAAAAAAAAATCAAATATGTTGAATTGACCACTAGCACTAGAACAAAAATATTTGGTTGAGATATTTCCACCGCCACCAAAAGTGAAAATCCAAAAGGTAGAGATATAATTTTATTTTGAATTATTTTTTAGACTAATTACAAACCTTTTCATCCAAACTACAATTTTCATGACACTTACAATTGAGAGAGAATATTAATTAATTCCTTAATTATTTGTTTAGAACAATTAATTTGCAATAATTTGTTATCGAACATAATTAAAATTTGGAGTTATTGTTAATTTACAATCGTACAAGAAACGGCCCAAAGCGGCCATGAACAACAACCAAAATATTCAAAACAAACAGAAAATATAAAATATATATATATATATATATGTGTATAACACATATATTGAAGGTTCTCTTATCTATCTCTGGGCATAAAGATGGCCTACCAGTCTCGAATGCTATCGGTTTTGTAGTCGAAATTCTAAAAATCCTGATGAAGCTGCTCAGCCTGAGAGCGACCGTTAAAAACCCAACAGATTCACACACACTTATTACACACGCAAATTCCAAAAAACCAACAAACCAAAAAAGAAAAAGAGAGGAATTCATAAATGCGCGTCTGATTTTCCGTTCTGATTCTAGATTTTTTTCTCTCTTTGATCCCCAATCTTCATTCACTTTTTAACGCTCTCTCTCTCTCTCTCCTCTCTCTCTCTCTCTCTCTCTCTTCATTGGTAACTCTCCTCTCCCTCTCTATTTCTCTCTCTAGAATTTATCGTTTGATTTTGCTGTGAATTTTTTTTTTGTTTTTGAATTTTTGTTTATATTGGTTTGATTTTGGTTATGGTTGTGTTGAGGAAGATTGCGGTTTCGGAAATTTGGGGAAAAAATGGGGCTGATTTCGGGGATTTTTATTGGGATGATCGTGGGGATCGCGTTAATGGCTGGATGGCTTCACATGATGAGGCGACGCAGCACCAAGCGAATTGCCAAGGTACGAGAAAACGGAATTTTTACTTTCGAGTATTGTGAATTCATGTCCGGTTTTTCTTGTTTTTGGTTTGTTGGTTCGCCATTTTAGGATTTTTGAAGTTTCGGCTATGGCGTAAACAGTGGAATTTCTTGTAATTTAGCTCTATAATGGAATATTAGAAATCCTATGGTACGGCATTTGCTGGAGTTGTGTTTCGACTCCGTTATGTTTGTTATTTTGCGGCTTAGGGTGTACGATTTTGTTGTGAAACTTTCTGAATTTCGAATAAATTATTGACATGAATTCATTTGAATGCTTCTTTCAAAGAATTTCGTTTGAATTGATTCTTTAATTTTGGTTTTGCACGTTTTTGTATGGTTTCATTTCCTCAGGAAACTGGAATTTGTTGTTATTTCTGTGCTGTGAAATGTTCCAGTAATATAGACAACTGAATTGTGAATGACAAATTTATGCATACCAGGTAGAAATCGTTGGTCAAATTACTTGCATTGTTCTTGTTTAAAGCTAGACAATAGTAAATTCCAATTGGCGTGCAAGTAGAACAGAAGCTGGTGTGGGACTTGCGGGAAACGGGTTTGTGGGGGAAGGTTTGGTACTTTGGTAGTAGACAGTTCAGACAACAAGAGGAAGAACACGAGCTGGTGTTGGACTTTTTGGAAATGGATGAGGGGCCTTTGGTGTTATAGACTCACAAGATGTTTTCTAGGTGATAAATAATTATGGCTCGGATTAATGTTACTCAGTTGGACTGTCACCGGTGGGTCTGGGAAACTTGGTTAAACCGTTGAGATGGGCTTTAGTTGGAATTTGTGGACTTGATACAACTTAATGCAATTCTTGGTCTAATATTGTAAAGAATATTAGGAATCTTCCTGATGGCTATGATGCTAGGTTCTTTCCGCTTGCTAATGCAAGAAAGTTTTTTGGGCCCCTTAGCAAAGGCATTTTTCATAGATTTCCCACCCTCAAAAGGAGAAATGTGAATATTGTCATCATTTCTCCTTATGCCTGTATGGTTTTGAATACAGTTCGGATTGTTTCTTTAAGCAACTTGATTATTTTCATTGAGCTAGAAGCAATCATGTATTGAAGTTCCATGGTTGACTATTGCAACTGACAAGTGTGGCTTAGCTCTTTACTATATTTCTGTACATGCTTTACTTACACAACTGACTAAAGATAGTTTCCATTCTTTTTCTTACAATTTTCTCCCCAAATTATGAATTTGTAATAATAGTCAATAAATGCAATTTGCTTTGCAGGCAGTTGATATAAAACTCCTTGGGGGCCCTTAACAGAGATGATCTGAAGAAAATTTGCGGGGACAATTTCCCTGAATTGATTTCTTTCCCTGTCTACGAACAAGTTGGTCTTAATTGTTCCCTTTTGATGATTAATCTATTCTCTCTCTCTCTCTCTCTCTCTCTCTGTCTCTCGCTCTCTTTTAACAAGGTAATGTTTTCATCCTATGACTGTATCACTTTGATTGGTTCTTTCAGGTGAAATGGCTGAACAAGCAACTCAGTAATTGTGGCCATACATTGCAGATGTAAGATAAGACTTGTCTTTGTCATCGTATATGTACAGTTATGTAACATTAAGAAAAACTTTTATCTCTCTTCTCATCCAGAGAGATGTGTCTCTCATTTTCTATAATACAGTAAACTATTTACTGATTAAAATTCAAGGACGTTCAATCAAAGATTAAAATTCAAGGACTTACAGTATTTCTTAAGTTTAGCGCATGTCACATTGTTTTGTTACTGTATCATGTGGACACTTTATGCTTTAAAGTAGTTGTAGCGATATTAAAAGTTCATCTAAATTAGGAGGAGAAAAGAAATCCTTGTAACTTATAAATTGCTAAAAACAATAAAGATATGTTTGACTATCTACTGGTCTAGACAAAACTGGTTTTAGAGACTAGATATATCTGAATACAGTTCTTTTGGTGAAGTGATATTAACAAAAAGTGACCACATAATGTAAAGGAGATCCGATGAACAAACAATAAAATTGGAAACATAAGTTTATTTTTGTTTTTGAAATAACCTCAATGCTTGGAGTTGTTCATTTCAGGCAGGAGAACTGGTGATAAAGGAATCTGTTGAACCGCTATTGGAAGAATACCGACCTCCGGGAATTACTTCATTAAAGTTCAGCAAACTGTCTCTGGGTACCGTAGCACCGAAAATTGAAGGTAAAATCAATCACTAGTCCTGTTCTCTCTCCTCATTCCTAGTTGTTCTGACTGCAGTAATCTTATGTAATAGAACTTTATTGTTTTGATACATTTTTCATGAAATAGTTTGATGAATTGAGTTTTTGGCTTGAAGTAGGTTGTCCAAGTCATTTGACTTCTATAATCTTCTGTAATTCCCCATCTTGCTAAGTCTGCCTGCTCCCTCTTTACAAAGGATGTGACTTATTCCCAAGTTTCAGATGAATGAAAGTTCCTTCCTACATTGATTACTAATGCCTTAATGGGTCTTGTTGACGTGTAGGATTTGTTTTTTGACGCTTAGATATTTAGAATATGAAGCATTAACGGTTAATGTTTAAGTTGACAGTTGAGGTATCCAATCCCTCCAGAAAATCTTTTGCGTGATTAAAGATAAGCCTTTTCCCCCCGGTATAAAGTTTGTTAAGCTACCGACTATTTTCTATGAATTTCCTATTCTTGCCCAATTATGTGTTGTAGTTTCATATGTGAATACGAATTTCTGTATCTCTGTACTAATGGAATTCACCTTCTTGTTGTATTTAACTAGTATTTCTCTCAAGCATTTGACCCTGCTCAAAAAACCAATGCAGGAATTCGTGTCCAGAGTCTTCAGAAAGGCCAGATCACAATGGACATTGATTTCAAGTGGGGTGGTGATCCAAGCATCATATTGGGTGTGGAAGCTGCACTTGTTGCTTCAATTCCGATTCAGGTTATTGTGTAAACAATTTTAAATCATAAGTGTTGGTTGTTTTCTTCTTTTGTGTCTAATAGTAGTTAATGCTACTGGCGGTGTCTCTTGGGAACTTAGAAATTAGCTGCAAGAGGGTTTTTATTGAGACTTTCTGTGGTAAAATCTGCTGCAGTTGAAGGATCTTCAAGTTTTTACTGTTGTTCGTGTTATCTTCCAACTTGCTGAAGAGATTCCTTGTATTTCTGCTGTTGTTGTTGCCCTGCTCTCTGAGGTATCTCTTATATCTTTTGAGTTTATTCCTGCTTGCATATCCAATAGTTTTTGTTACTACTTCCACTATTTTTCTTTCATTTCTCTTCCCCCCAAAGTCTGGCGTTCTTTCGTTTAAATGGACAAGTACGTTCCCTGGGATGGTTTAACTATATAACACGATTTTCTTTATTGATCATGTTAATTTTTTTCTTTTTTTTTATCAAGTAGACACGACATGCAAGATTTATCTCTACACAACGTTCATATTTGCTATCTCATTCTAAATATATAGCATGTGACGAACCCATCTTTTTTTTTTTTTTCCCTTTACTTGTGTTCTTTTACTCTACCTGTATAACAGGAATTTAGTATGAACTCAGTCTCAGCATAAAGTACATGCATATTGATGATTATTTATTTTCAGTTCTAAGGAGTTTGTTCGTATAAACAGTCCAATAAACTTTGAATCCGGAAAGCTATTTTACACTTAAATCATTTTTATGGGAATTCTTTGGTAGAATATCTTCAGTCTTCTACCTTTGTTATTTCTAGTCACAGAATAGCTAATATTCACAACTTATAAATTTGAGCAACAAATTCAATTATAATCATTAGTTGGATTCATATGCAGAATTATTGTGCAGGCATTACTTTTTCGTTTGATTGACATGTATGTATGATACATTTTTTATTGATGTTTACATGTGAAGACTAGATTGCAAAAAACACACCTTTTTGACAAAAAAATTCTGATGCATATTGGCTTGTTAAAATTGATTTTACCTGACTGATGGACAAATGAAAGCGACTTTGAGGGTGACTGTCCACCAACTAGTTATCTATTACCTTTCTAAGAAAGCCTTCGTCTGGTACACAATTTTAATATTGATTTTTCCTACTGGGAAGTATTGCATGCGGTTGCTATATCTTGTAAATGGAGTTAAATGATATATATTTATGCGTTCAGTACTTTAAAAGTGACTAATTCATTTAGACATTCAATCAGCCAAAGCCTAAAATTGATTATACGCTAAAGGCCGGTGGTGGAAGCTTAACTGCCATTCCTGGAATTTCAGATATGATTGATGTAAGTTTTTTTATTGATATCTAAACGTCTATTCTTTCTGATTGATTTGTATTGTTTCTTAGACGTTTTTTGTTGTTTCGCATATTTTGTCAGGATACTGTAAATACCATTGTCACAGACATGCTCCAATGGCCTCACAGGATTGTTGTTCCAATTGGTGGTATTCCAGTTGATATAAGGTAGTCATGAATCCTGAATCACATAAGCCTCAAAATGCATGTTTGTTTACATTGGCGCTTTATGCTTCATCTGTTTTTCTCAAGTATGAGGCCATCTTTTGGTTTCTACCTGGTTGTACGTGTCTGTATATATGCATATGTTTATATATGCATCTGTTTTAATTTGACTAATTCTGTAATTTTAATGCAGTGATTTGGAGCTTAAGCCGCAGGGAAACCTTACTTTGACAGTAGTGAAGCTAATAACTTGAAGAACATGGAAGTGATTGGGAAATCAGATCCATACACTGTTTTGTATATAAGGCCACTGTACAAGGTTAAAACTAAGGTCGTTGACAACAACCTGAATCCTGTCTGGAATCAAACGTTCGAGCTGATTGCAGAAGACAAGGAGACGCAGTCACTTATTGTCGAGGTTGTAACCTCCTAATCCTCGCTCTATTTCACCCTTGCTTTACACTGGTTTGCCCTTACTTTACTTAATATGCCTTGGTATCTTTACAGTTTCTGGAAAAGTGCATTATGATTTAATGTCTGAAGTCTTTCTTTTCTAAATGATTGGTATTATGCTTTTCTCACCTGTATGAAAGTGTACTTATGCTGCGAGTTAAGAGGTAAATATGACAAATTAGTCTACATGCATTTGTTTAGCATCATAGCTTAGAAGAACTGACTTGTATTAGGGGCCGGCATAATTGGTAGTGGAGTTGTATCCTCCTCAAAAGTGGTATCTTATTTATTTAATAAAATATATATGTATATATATTTCCCTTTGAGCATGAAGCCCTCAGCCCTATCTTTCTACTTTGGAGTTGTGACTAATAATGATTTGGAAACATGGCGTCCATGTTTTACATAATGCAAAGGAGAGATGAATTGGTATAAGCAAAATCTACGATGTTTGACCTCATAACAGGAGTTTTGGTCATGTCAATGGACGTTCTGTTTTTCACGAACACAGATGAAGTGCACATGCAGAATTTATACTATATAGGGAAAGATGTGCATATAAATGAAATGAGGAGTCTTCATCAACTCCAAAACACTCTCAAATGCTGGCCTGATTCATAGAAATCTCGCTAAACTCCTCTCTGTCCACTTGGTTTTACCTTGTTGCTCAAACTAAGCCTTGTTGGGGAAGGCATAAAAAATGATTCATGTCGGTTTTGACAGGTTTTGATCAGGACATTGGGCAAGACAAGCGTTTGGGAATAGCAAAATTACCTTTGATTGAGCTGGAAGCAGAAACTTCAAAAGAGTACGAGCTGAGACTGCTGGCGTCACTCGACACGCTGAAAGTTAAGGACAAGAAGGACAGAGGAACTATTACAATCAAGGTTGAGATTAACATTTTCCGTTTATTCTTACTGTGCATCTTAATAGCTTGGAATGGTACTTCATTTTTGTTGCAGGATTTTGTGTATCTTATCTTCTACAGGCTTGTCATCCATGTTTTTCCCCTCTTCTGGTGCCTTTTATTTCTCTATATGTATATATACAGATACATATATTTATAGTTATAAATCGGTTCCTGTTCTCAGGTCTTGTACCATCAATTCAACAAGGAAGAGCAGCTGGCTGCACTGGAGGAAGAGAAAAGAATCCTTGAAGAAAGAAAGAAGCTGAAGGCCGAGGGAAGTGATAGGGAGCACAATGGATGCTCTTGATGGAGCAGCGTCCCTTGTTGGTTCTGGTGTTGGGATGGTTGGTACCGGTATTGGCACTGGAGTTGGGCTCGTGGGAACTGGCATGGTAGTGGTGTTGGGTTGAGTTGGCAGTGGGTTCGGAGCTGTAAGCAGTGGCCTTAGCAAAGCAGGGAAGTTCATGGGAAGGACCATCACAGGGCAATCCAGCGCCTCGCGGAGGAGTGGCTCCTCAACTCCCGTCAATAGCGTCCAAGAAAATGGCGGTGCAAAGCCTCGATAGTACTACTTCCCTGTAGAGCTGCTTCTTTACTGTGCAAATCCGTCGTCATGTTTTGTCTGCCTTGATGTTTAGATTGAATTCACTTCAATGCTGGTTTTTATCTTTTCATAGAATCTACTGTTATGCTGTTCAATCTACTAGTTTGGAACGTTATGGATAGAAAAATGGTTATTCCGTCGCAACTTTGTTTCAGATTTGATCAAAACCTGTATTCTTGTTTATGTTTCTACTTAATGAAATGAGTAATAATACTTTGTAAGTTGTACAAATTCTTCCTAAAGGTTACCTTTGCTAGATTCTCCCCCAATTTCACGAACTTACTTCACAAACCAAGTACGCCGTTAAATTAATGATCAATATATCGAGAAAAGATGATGGAAAATACTTCTCAAGTATGTATAGAGTCCAGATCTGCTATCTCATTTTCATATCTCAATGTTTGTCCCCTCATTAGTGTTGTGATAACTTATCAATTTGTTCTATAATTTTTAGTATTTAGCACTTTTATATGACTAAATTTTTAAATTCAAATGATTTGGTAACACTATTGGTGAGACAGTCAATGAAACAGAAAATTTAGAATAGCATATCTTGACTCCTCCATGAAACTCTTATTGAAGTGTATCTAGTATTGTTGGATTTATTTCCTCCAATGGCAGTAACTGTTATAATCGAAGAATGATAATTATGTGTCATCATTACAACAAGCTTTACTCCCATCATCAACAAGTTCTTGAAGTTGGAAAAATACCCTTTTGCACTTTCACTGAAACAAGCCTTTCACAAACTCGTTTGAATGTGTACTTTACTAGAGGTCAGTACATGTCCTTTTCTTTTGGATGCCAAATTACCTCTAGTATAAATTTTCATGAGATTTATCTGCGTGCTAAGACTGCTTTTACTTTCACTGGAATCTCAAGCAATGTGTCCATTATCGACTCACAAGCATGTCTTCTAAACGTGTATGACATCCAAGTAATAGTGAACGACACAAATAGCACAACACAGTGAATCATTAAAGTTTTCTAAAATGTCGAGGATTCACTGAGGTGATCAAGATTCTCGACCTTATGATCTTTGGGCTTCTCAATTGCTCGATCTTTCTTACTATTCTCCTCTCCTTGACTCAACTAATGTTGTGTGTGGGCACCAGTTGAATTTTCTTAAAATTTAATTTTCACTCCATCCTTCTTGGTGGTGAGCTAAAAGCAGAGTAGCGAAACTAGGAACGGAGTTGCCTTGTCTCTGGTTTCCTTAACTCTAAATCCGAGAGTATAAGGATCCTTGATGGAGGCCAAAACCATTCTTGCTTATGGTGGATGTTGAACTATTAACATCCTAACTATGTCATTTGCATTCTACATAGGAAAGATCAATCCCATAAAATAATAATAATAATAATATAAAAAAAAACCATCTAACATCATCAAAGGCTTCGTTTTCTACAAGATTTTCCAAGATCTACAAAAGGTCAGAAAGGACAAAATTTCTTCACACCTTTCTAATATTCTTTTCAATTTCTGGTAGTGAGGCACATGATTCCCTCCAACACCACCTTAAGGATTCTCTGATTCACGTTTCCCTGATTTGCGTAATGTTTTTGCAAACAGAGACAATGCGCATGACATTTGGGTTCGGATTAGGCATATTAGAACTTTTTCATTTGTAGTTCAATCTGTAAGGCTCTCAATCCATCAAATCTCAGTTTGTAAATATTAATTTTGCAGATTGGAAACATAGATTCAATCCGTACACTCTAAAAACTAAAATAAACTTTTTACTTTCTCAATAAAATTATAACAACACAATCAAATTAAAATCTTCAATAATAAACTAAATTTTTAGCATAACAATTAACAACATCAATTTAACTCAAAAGAAAAGAAAAGAAAAGAAAAAGAAAAAAAAAAAGAAAAAAGAGAGAGAAGCAATTTATGAGACGGGCAATAGGACTGGAAATTGGGCAAAAACATATTCCAACTTCAACATATGCATACTTATTTATTAAAAATATTTTAGGAAAAAAATGTATACATATATAAATTTATATATACAAGGTTCGGATTCTCTGATTTTACGGGTTGTAGAATTCTTAATCCTTAACTTTCGGAGTGGGAAAATCTCAATCCGTTATCAATTTGTTTGTTTCTCAATCCAAGATATATGCTGAATTGGATTGAATTGAATGGATTGTGCAGATCATCTTGATTGACCAACCTTTACTGCTCGATAAATTCCATTTTCTTCTTCTTCTTTTGGATAGAATCCAGTTCTTCTTTTGATACTTGGTGCGTTAAAGAAGAAAGGGGGAGGGGCATCGACAGAAGGAGATTGGTGGAGTGGGACACTATCATAGAGGGGAGTTTAAGGTGGATTCAAATCTTATGTCCAATTTTTTTTGTCCTAAATGGTGCTAACTAATATTGTTATGTCACGCAATTTTAAAAAGTTTAAAATACTTTATAACTGATTTTTTATACCTTATACTCTAACTTTATTTAATAAGGTGTCAAAATATAATTGGTTAGACACCATTTATGTGACAACTGCCCTTTTTGATTAATTCATGATTTCCTTGACAAGGAATATGAATGTTATGTGAAATGTCTAATCTGATTCTATCAGAATGTATTTGAGTTCTTATAGCTTTATAAGACTCAATAATAGATTGCTTAGCCAAGCATAAGGCCTTTTGAGTAAAAATGTAGAATGAAATTTATGATTTTATGTTGGTCAAAGTTTGACCAAGAAAAGTCAAAGGTATGAATATGACGGTACTGCATTATAGCAAGCAGTATAAGAATTATACTGCGAAAAACCGTCATCATAGATAAGATAGTAAGAATAAGGTTCAAGACCACTATAGAAAAATCAAGCACATTATTTAGAACAATAAGGGCTAAGTAGCTTTAAGTTATAAGAAAAGTTTTTATACAGTCAAATAAAATGCAGATAATTCTGGACTGTGGTTCAGTAAGACAGTACTGTTATTAGTAAGAACAGTATTTGTAATATCTGTGTTGGTATGAAAATGGACTGCATTCAAGAAGGAAAGCCAAACAAGGCCCAAAAGAGGGGACACCTCATCAATGGATAAATACATGATTTATTGGATTTTTGAAAATTAGGGAAAGAATTAGCAAACTTGGCTCCCAAGGCTTCCAATGGCCGGCCACTCCAAGGTCTTTTGGGCAAATATTTTGCTCATAAGGACTCATATGTAATTTTGAAGATAAAAATAAATTCAAAAGAAATTTATTTTTCACCTATAAATAGGTGATGGGGGGAGATGGATTTTAGAGCATTTTGTGTGACTTTACCAAAACTCTTGCAAAATTTCAGCTCACCCTCTTCCCCTTAGCAGCCAAAATCTCAAAGAGAAGAGAAGAAGAAGAGAGAGAGAGAGAGAGAGAGAGAACAAGTGTTTGGATTTTTAGGGAGAAACCAAGCAAGAAGGAAAAGCTTGAATCAAGGTCTAGAACCAATTTCCAAGCTTAAAGGTATTCTTCTACAAACCTTTAAGCTATCCAATTAAGTTTTGGTTCAAGTTTTATGTGTATTTTATGTGGGTATGTAAGAGCATAAGCTCATTGTGTTAGCTTAGATTTGTGCTTGATTAGGGTTAGTGGTTTTGATTTATGATTGGTTGTATGATTATGATGTTATGTGTTAAAGTATGAATGGTATGTATGAATGCCTAAGAAGTGTTTGTAGTATGTCCCCACACACTCAAGAAGATGTATGGTGTGATTGACTATGTGATATTGATGTATGATGCTAGAAGGGTTATGAAAAACCCTAAAAACCCTAATTGGTAATGATTTACCATATGGGTTTGTATGAATGATTTTATGAATGAGAATGAATGTATGGCAATAAGGACAGTACATAATGCGCTGCATGTATGATTTAGGCTCACGTTTTTAACCGTTCGAGGTAGTGTGCGCGTAATATCATGTAAGAATCAATTAAATCCGAAACTGCCAGTCTCGGGTCAAGACTGGATAGTAATCTGGAAACAGGATTTTGAGGCCTTTGAAGGCCGAATTTGAGGAAAGTTAAAATTGCAAAGTTGTAGGAAATGGAAAATACTAGGGGGTAACGTGAACGGTTTTTAAAAATAAGGCTCCAAAGGTCCCTGTTTTTTCAAATACGAACCTGGTCATGCCCAGACCCTGTGCACGGCCAGGCAGTTTAACGAGGAAAAAGTGAAGGTTAGAGACAGAACTAAGTTTGAGTAAAGATAAAAGTTTTAGTATTTTTCAAGATCTAAAACTTTTATGATGAGAAGTTTTTAAAATTCAAACGGATTTTAAGGTATAACTGGATTCTGGAAACTGTGTAGAAAACAGGAAATTCCTGCACAGGATTTACAAAACAGTACAGGAATAGGAAATTCCTGTATATACACTGATAGTTGGATTAATGGGACTGTTTTCAGCAGATTCCTCCAGACTTAGACAGTTTTATAAAAACAGTTTATAAAATGGTTAACTAAACCAAGTTTAGTAAAGAAAAAGAAATAATAGAATTGGACCAAGTAAAAAGGGTAACCTTAAGTAAGAGAAATGGTCATCGGATAGGTTACTAAATTTATTAGGGCCCAAAATTATTTTAAGGCATAGTAACAAGATGATGACCATTAGTAACCCGATAGGTTACCAAGTTATTGGGTTGGGCCTAAAGCCCATAGTAACCTAATAGGACATGATTGAGCCTTAGTAACCCAATAAGATTTTGATCCACATATAACTGGGGCTTACACCAAGGGTTACCCGAGGTAACCTAATAAGATACTGTTTATGTTGGTTGGGACATAAGCCCTAGGGTTACATTTAGTAACCAAATAAGTTATCATAAGTGTGTGTGTGAGAAGACATATAACTAGGAATATTAATGAATGCTAGTAAAGGATACCGGCATTGAATATAATGAATTATGGTAAGATAAGATGACCCTTATGTTACATCCTTTCTGAAAACAGGGAAGTAACCTGTTGTTGCAACCTGATTTGGAGCAACAAAATCCAGGACGAACTCGTAAGCACAACTCCGCCTACAGCATAGGCAGATTGTTTTATTGCTTGTTTGTTTTTAAGCTCATGCAAACATGTTGTGATGAATATGATTTATGTTATGGCATCATGAAGCATGCTCACCAATGATAAGTCACTTGGTAAAAATGAGAACCCAGTTTCAAGTATGAAACTGTTTTAAAAGACTGTTTTCAAGAAGAAAATTATGTTCAAGGAATTGTTTTCAAGAATGAAAACTATTCATAAGAAATTATGTTCAAGAACAAGTTAAGGAACGATTTCAAGTATGATGGCAAGCAAGTTGTCTCGTGTCGTACCGACCTACCACAAGGGTGGATTTGGTCCATGGTTTGAGTTGGAAATTGACTGACCGCCCCAACCACTCCATGGCTGCGCGCCACAGTACGTACACTTATGTTATGTTATGTAAGGGCCCAAAGATATATTAACCTAAGAAAGCATAATGAAGCATAATTAGCTCATGCATTGCTTTATTAAGTTTTATTTTGCGGATTTATAGTTGTACTTGCTGAGCGAAAGCTCACGACTTACGTCTATGCTGTAGGTAAGTAACCTATCGGCAATCCTTGATACAAGACGGTGGGGCTTGGTACGGCAACATGTGAAACGTGGGATGGAGACCGCTACGTCTTTTGTTATATTATGTTATTAATTATGAACTATGTTGTATGTAAGTTGACATTTCAGTACTGAAGTACGTAAGTATGTATGTATACATGTAAGTATGTTGGGATAGATTTTAGTTTTCAAGTTGCAAGTTGTAAGAAAAAAAAAAATATATTCCGTATTTCCGTCAAGTTAAATAAGTTAAGTATTTATGTAAGATAAGTAAGGTAACGGCCTATGTTAGGCGGGTCGTTACAATTTAGGATATTAAAATTGGATAGGAAATCTCAATCCGGTTGGTAGGAGTTCTTTATTATTTAGAGATTTTTAATTTTTTATTTAAGTTTTCAATCAATTAATTTATAAAATATAACTTGATATAGTTTAATAAGAGAGTTTTTATATTTTTATAATTTTAAGCGATCTCGGGTATCTTTTGATTGAAATTTAGTGTAAGAGATGCATTTGAAGAATAAAAGAGGGCAAATGTGGTTTTTTCCGATTCAAAATGCGGGAATTTTTCAATAGAAATTTTGTTTGGTAATAATTTGGAAAGAGTTTTAAACTCATGGTTCCTAATTATTGCGTTTTTAAGGTTTGTGTTGTATCAAGTTAGAAAACAGAAACTAAAACAAATATTTATATATATATATATATATATATATATATATAATCTATGATTCACATTTTGGTAAGGAAATGTGAACTTGAAACAAAATTGTTTTTCCATTTTTGTTTTTATTTTTAGAACTTATGCACGCAATATATATTTTGAAAAACATGCTGAAACACAATTCAACATATACTCAAATACAATTTAAAAAATATATATATATCTTCCAAAAAATTCGCATTTCTATTTCGTGTTCAACACAAAATCATTTATAAAATACTCCCAAGCAGGCTACTAGATTTTTAAAACCTCGGTTAGAATATATGTGAACTAATTTAAAGAATAAATTTGAACCATTGGAACATAAAGGTTGAAGTGAAAAACTTCAAAAGTTATTCTCACTTCTATAATATTTTATTTATAAGTGTTGTTATTAGGGATTTAATTCATGTATCCCCTTATTTATTTTCTTTTCATGTCCCTCAAATAATATTATCACATGTCAATTAAAAATGTATATTTAGTGACAATATCATATCGTAACAATTAAAAAATAATGTTAACTATACATATGTCATAATATTATTGGAGTGATAGATATATAGACACAAATAAGTAGATATAGAAACTAAATTCATATGAAAAATGCTCTCAAACGGGCATAACAGTAATGTGGAGATGTCTCTTTTGGTTACCATACAGAACTTTTTAAAAAACAAATAAAACATTCCGGCCAAAAAATAAAAAAATAAAAAATGGGAGTAATTTCTAGCATTTATTGTAGGTAAAATTTCAAAAATTCCCCGTAAACTTTGTTACTAGTGTCAAGTTACCCCTTGAACTTTAAAAAGTGCCTATTATGCCTCTTAAACTTTGACAAGTGTGTCATTTTACCCTATCTGTTAGTTTCTTTTAGTTTTTCCGTTATCTTTAATGTTAAAATGACCATTGATCTTTAATATTTGTGTCAAACTACCACATGATTTTTAATATTTGTATCAAACTACTCCATTTATCTTATTAATTATCTAATATTGTATAATTACCTAATAATTATTAACTTTTTAGAATAGATAAAAAAAAAAAAATTGGCCTAAATAGTCCTTGAACTCTTACGAAGGTGATGGTTTGATCCCTATTTTTAAAATTTTGGCCGAGATGACCCTAAACTTTTAAATGTTGGCAATCTTAGTCCTTTCCCTCCAATTCCGTTAAGTTTCTAACGGAAGAGATCATGTGCAGTGCATGTAATCCAATTTAAAAGGGTATTTTAGTAATATAACAATAATTTTAATTTTAACAAAATAAAAACAAAAATTAAAAAAAACCTAGATTTCTTCTCTCTCCTGTCTCTATGTTCTCTCTCTCTCTTCATTTCCTCTACCTGAGTCTCTCTCCTCTATCTCTTTCTCTCTAATTTCTCCTCTGAGTGGTCACCGTGAGTGGCCTCAGCAAGGGCGTCACTGCTAGCAGCTTTGGTTTTGTCCTCAAGGCCTGTGGAGACGAAGGTCGTGCGTCTGGGGGCGGATCTTGAGTTCGTTTGGGGGAGTGGGAGGGGATTGGCGACGGAGAAGAAGGTGGGGCTGCGTTCGGTGAACAACGGGGAGGGGGGGCGATCGGTAGGGAAAAAAAGGTGGGGCTGGGTTTTGGGGCTGCGTTCGGCGAACGGAGAAGAAATGGGTGGGCATGAGTTCGACGACTGGGGGTGGGGGGCTATGTTTTGCGACCGGCGGGGGGCCCCTTTGGGCTTGAGTTTGTTTGCTTTGGGGGGGGGGGGGGGGGGTGGTGCTTGGGTTTCTCTGCTCTTTCACTCTGTTGCCTAAGATCTCTCTCCTCTCTTTTCTTAAATGTTTTTTTTTAATAAAATTTTTAAATGTTATTGGTGTGAGGTATTGTTAGAGTATTTTTGTCTTTTGATTATTAATTGAGATCGCATGAGACATGACCTCTCCGTTAGAAAATTAAAAGTTTTAGATGAAAAGGATTGAAATTGCCAATATTTAAAAAGTTTAGAGTCATCTCAGTCAAATTTTTTTAAAAATAAGGACCAAAATGTCACATTCGGAAGAGTTTATGAACTATTAAGGTCAATTACTCTAAATAAAAAATAATATTTTTATTCTAATAAATTGATATGCATCCTTTTTAACACATTTTTTTATTTTTACTTATTTTAATTCAAGTTTATTTAGGTTATGAGTTTGTTTATGCATAACTATATTTAGTAATTATACAATGTTAGATAAATAAAATAAGATAGATGAGGCAGTTTGACACAAATATTGAAAATCAAATGATAATTTAACAAAAATATTAAAGATCAATGGGCACTTTGACACAAATATTAAAGATCAGAGGACATTTTGACACAAATACAAATATCATGGGATATTTTGATGCAAAAACAAAAGATCGGGGGGCATTTTGATAGTAAAGATAACGGAAAAACTAATAGAAACTAACAGAGGGAGTAAAATGACACACTTGTCAAAGTTTAAAGAACACAACATGTACTTTTTAAAATTCAGGAGGCAACATGATATTAGTGCTAAAGTTCAAAGGAAATTTTTGAAAATTTTCCTTTATTATATAGTATATGTGATTCTGAACTCTCACATGAAGTTGTCACCAAAAGGCTGTAAAGTATATATAACTCCAAGGTCAAATCCATATGCAACTTACAAATTTTAATAATATTAATAATGTTCACATGGGCAGCTTCAGATTATTTGGCCGTGGAAGATTCTACAGCATTGCATGAAATTGCAACCAATTATATATATATAATATACTACTTATTTTTATTTATTTTTTCTTGTTTAACCAATAAATTCAAAGCGTATTTTTGTGTATATATATATATGAATATATATACAAAGTATGTGATGGTATCTAGCAATAAGAACTTCAGCTCTTATGAATGTGAATTTCTGTTATTGGGAATGTAAATTCACATAGAGAAAATATAATTAAAGTGAATGTGAATTTCTCCTTATTTTACATTTTCTTCTAAATGAATTCACATTATTAGTAACTGAAGTTCACATTTATAATAACTGAAGTTTACATTATCAGATACCATCATATACCGGATTTAAGACCATATATCTACACACACACTAAAGAAGCAGACGACAAATTATGAATTGTTTTTCTACTTTCTATGGAACCCTGTGATATATGCAATGCTGAGATGCTCGTTCATAGGTTATTGAAAAAAGGGGCCTCGTGACTCATCCTCATGGTTGCACTCGTGAATTCTCAACCAGTTTTCTATGCATACCCTAAGAAATATCAAGAACAAATTGTAAATTGGCAGAGTTTCATATCCGGCATTTATATGGTCCAACACGGGTAACAGTAAGATGAATGATTTGTAATACTAACTCATCAATGTGTAACATTTTTTGTTGGTCCAGACACTGGTTATATATATATATATATATATATGTGTGTGTTTGTTATTTTCACCATTTATTTGATCTTTACTACGTTTGAATTTGATTGTCAGTTTGTCACACATCTCTTACTAACTTTTCAAAAAATTGATTACTCCATGATATAAAAATTAAATAAATAAAAAAAAAAAAAACCTTCGGCTCAACTCTCTTTAAGTGTACTCTTTACTTTTTGAAAATTGTCATCATGTCTTAAACTTTCTAATTAATATATACCTACACGTTTATTATTATGTTATTCACATATATTAGAAGTGTAAAAATATAAAAATATTATTGACCAACCTTCTAATATCTTAAGTTTATAGAGAACCGTTAAACTAACAATGAAAAATACTAGTAAAAACATTTCAATGTGAAATCTTTTAGTTAAGTAATGACTACTGGTTAATAAATTAGGATATATAAGATTTCTCTCTGTATTTGTTTGTTTATGAAAGCGAACTTAGGAGGGGAAAAGAAAAAACATACACAGCGATCAAGAGAAGCTTTTAATTTCTTTTTAGAATTGAGAAATATGGGAAAAAGAGAAATTTCTTTTGACAATTAGGAATGTTATAGTTAATATTAACAATAATATTTACTTGTTTAAACGTGACAATCGCTTTTCCCTTGAAATTAAAAAATTGATACTCTATATGCTTTATGGGATTTGTAAAATTAGAAAAATGATTATTTTCTTAAAAATTGTCAATCAATGATTAACCGATTAACTGATTGATTGATTGAGTATAGTTAATCATTGATTAATTATGATAAATCAACAATCGATCACAATCAATTACTGATTAATGATTTTTAAAATTAAAAAATTACAATCATTTTCTTAAATTACTTTGTACAGTACCATTTTGAAAAAGAAATGGAGTTTTTTTTTTTTAAATCTTCTCACAATGGACTATTCCCAACACTATTTTTTTCTCACTACAAATAATTTTTTGTTTTCAAAAAGAATTTTTTTTTTTTACATATCTAAATACCAACTCATTCTCAAAATGAATAGACTTTTTCTCTTCTAAAACAATAAATTTTCCTTTTTGAAAATTAAAAATGTACACACAATCGAAAAGGATATATTATATATTTTTCCATACTTTTTAGTACTTATCTTCCCAATTTAAACAGATGTATGTGTTGTTGCTTAAACGGGAAAAGAAAAATGTTCATTTTTCCGTTATTGTTACATGAATTGATCGTGACACATACAAACGTTATTCTCACATTTCTTTGCTATTGTTTACGTTATTGTTCTCACAATACACTATTCCCAACACCATTTCTTTCTCAGTACAAACAACTATTTGTTTTTAAAAAGAAAAAATTTTTTACACATCCAAACATCAACTTATTCTCAAAATTAAAAGACTTATTCTCTTTTAAAACAAGAAAATTTTATTTTTAAAAAATGAACACACGATCTAAAAGGACATATTTATCTATTAAAACCATACTTTTAGTACATGGCTTCCCACTTTAAACAGATGTTTGTGTACATATGTTGCTTAAACGTGAAAAGAAAAATGTTCATTTTTACGTTATTGTTACATGAATTGATCATGACGTTAACCGACATTGCTTATAATGTGGACAAAATGTACATGTCAATTATTCTAATAACTCCAAATAGTTCACATGTGCCTTTGGTATCATTCTAATCTATGAATTCAACGTTAGACGTTAGAAAATTAGCCAGATATCATGACAATGGATACGACATAGGCTTTTTTCAACATTACCCCTGAACTTCTTGTTTATTGATCATTGCCCCGCGAATATTTCTTTCTTTGTTTTTATTTTTATTTTTATTTTTAAATATTGATACCGTTAAATATTTAGCAAACACCTCTAATTAATAACAATGCTATTTTTATTTTTATAAAATTGAAATATAACTTGCACATGATTCATTAGTTATGGGCATGGTTGGTCCTTTTTGATTTTGTTTTGTTTTGTTTTTTTTTTTTTGTTTTTTTTTTTATAATATAATCAGTTTTAATCCAAATTTAAATATTTTTTAAAAGTTAATTGAAAATGTTCTATTTTGATAAAACTTGAATAAAGAGCTTTATCCTAATTAAATTTGAGTTCCGATCGATAAAAATGATGGCTCATATCATTAAAAAACCATTCATGTGTATGTCAAATCTTGTCAACTACCATTGTCAATTGAGAGTCTAATTGCCTCGTATTTTTAAATTCAAAGAGTTAATTGTCGAGAAAAACATTTTCAAGAGACACATTTTCCGTTAAAGATTTAACAAAAAAATCAAGGGGTAATAGTGCAAATAAATATGCAAAATGGTAAGAATATGTTGGTGCTAGAAAATAAGTGAGACATGTTATAGCAAGTTAGCAAAAACAACAAGTGGCATGTGACATATGACACGTATCTTAGACAATCTTGCATGGAATATTGTGATGCTTAAAACTTCTAAACCAAAGTATTTAAATTAGGACGATTCGAGAAGAAAATAATGGAACATAAAGTTTTCTAAGTTATTAGACAAAGATTTCGTTACAAGTGTTTGATATATATTTATATAAATGTATATAGATATATAGATGACAAGACAAAAATTAACGTAGATTAAAAGGATTAAAAATAAATGATGCAAGCTTACACACTAGCAAATTATAAACTAATTAATCCGAGTCATATCATGTTACTAAGTCAACATACAATTTAAAAATTCTAATAAGATCGCAAATAATTTTTTCTGTCTTTTTAGAAACTGATTTCTCTGCTTAATCTTTAATCTTTAATTTTTTTTTTTTTTTTTTAAAGTTTGGACGCAGTTGACGTTTATTATTAATTAATGTACTTTATTAGAAAAACTGAAATTGACATGCATATATAGTATGTTAGTTGGTTGAGTTTGTATTTTAAGACCTTTTAATTGGACCAAAACAGATCTAGATCGAAAGGAAATGTTAAACTTTTAGTAACTGTAGCCACTCAGAACACGTGAACTGAGCCTCCCTCTCTCTCTCTGTTTTTTTTTTTTTTTTTTTTTTTTTTTGAACAGGTGAAATGATCTTATAAACTTAATAACCTAAAGTCTCATATTAGACGAGCACTTTGAGCTTTGAGTTACATAAACACAGACCTACGTTATAAAGCGCTTTTTTTTTTTTTTTTAATTGAGGAAAGAATTATACTAGTTTTCAGTAAATAATTAAGGGCCGTTTGGGGTGTCATCTCCAGATGGTATTTTACTGTATAGATTTTAAAATCCCAAATGTAAATCAAATTTTTGATTTCTTTCAGTTTCAAAAAATTCAAACTTTAAAAGTCTATAATTTTCTCATTTCAAATCGAAATGAGATAATATTTATGTCAAAATGTTTGCATTGACGAGACAAATAAGAGAATATCCACTTTGTATATTTTTTTCTGAACACATTTCAAAATTTTGTATTATTTTCTATATCACTGAACTTTTTCAAAAGTTTTCCCCCCAAACACACATTTCCAACTCAACCTTCAAAACATCATATCCAAATTTCCCCCAAACGGGTCCTAAAAAAAAAGATTTTTAAAATATTTAAAATAAAAAACATTAAATGACAAATTTACAGGTGCATAGAAAACTTTCTATGTAAATAATCTATTTAAACTATTTACCTAGTAAATTAGGAATTTTCCTATTAAATTTGCTTTTTACTCTAAATAAATAAAAACATGTTATTTATTACTTTAATTATATATACTAAAAACTTTTATGTACTCTAATTTCCGTTTTTTATTTTCCCTTACATAAACATGGGATGTTTGTTCTCTTAAATGAGTTTTTTAATTTTAATTTTAATTTTAATTTTTTAGGGTGAGAGGATTTGAGTCCTATCTATTATGATGAAATCATCTACGCAACTGTCAATAGGTTATATTTTCAACAACATAAACGTGAGACATTAGTAAATTACTTAAAAGTACAAAATGAGGTCATTTGGGGTCATTTGGGGTTTGTACAAATGCATTTTTACATCCTATAGCTTCAACATATCGCTTAGTTCTGTTCATTTTCGGTGCAAGAGTGCTCGATCAATGAGCTAATATGTTTACGGGCAAACCTCATGACTGTCTCTACACCCTTATATATATATAATAATAAAATATATAACTGTTGTTTAAAACCATGACATGATATTTATTTAACATAATCATGATGTTGAAATAGCATAATACCATAAAATTTTGTTTCCAACAGATAATAACAAATATTATGTCAATTTTAGAGTATTATTTCATATTTCAATATCAACATTATATTCAATTGATATCATATTACGCTTGTGTTAATTATAAAAATTGGTAGAGTGACACAAACCGTTCTTTCATAACAGCGAGTTGGACACGTTCAATAGTACTATTGGTAAAGATAAAAACCACTTTACAAGTTGCACACTTAATGAACCTTTTGGTTTACTCTCTCTCACATATACATATATATATATATATATGTATGTATGTTCACATAGTTACACATATTTGCTTATAAGCTAGGGTTATTTTATTTTTTATCCAGAATTATGGCAATTTTTTATTTTAGTTCTTAAACTTTTAAACGCTCTAGAAACAGTATTCGAACCCCAATTTGTTCCACAATATTCCATCATCTAAAACACTGCTAAATATATTGTAGTTATCATGTGAAAATTAAATGCCTTTTAGTCAGAGTATTTTTATCACTTTAATAAGGTTTCAAGCTTTTGTCTGATGCTAGAAGGCTTTCGGTTAACAAAATAAACTTTTCCTAAAACACTTGATCTTTAATCGGTTACTACAGTTCATTTTTAAACAATGTTTTGGGTAGATGATCATTATAAGACAAGTTAATAGTTCAAGAATTAATTTTGTGATGTTTAAAATTTAGAGATTAAAACAATATTAAACCTATATTCTAAAGACAAATATGAAATTTATCCTATAAATGCTATCAATCTTGCTAGTAGAAGGTCGGTATAGAACTAGCTAAACATATGTTACGCATTCGCATTTGGTCTTAAGGTTTGGATTGTAGTATTTATGTTTGAATTGATTTGTGTATTTGGTAAGACGTTTGAATTGCTGGAGTTAAAAAATGAAAAAACTTGAAATGTATTCAGAAAAAAAAAAATCAATATGGAACTTATTTTATCCGTTTGAAATTCTATGTAATTTTAAAAAAATTATTTAGATTTGTATATGCAAAATTATGGACTTTTAAAGTTTGAGTTATAAAACTATGTGAATAGTAAAACTGAGGTTGACTTTTTAGAAAAATACAAAAATTAAATTGTAAATTATGATCCAAACTAGAGCACTAAACAATGGCTTATCTCATCCATTCAATTAATTAGGCAACCTAAGGGCATGATTGGGGGGTTATACCGACATCTTATTTAGAAAACTTATTTTATCTTTTTCTTTAACGCAAAATTATTTTTCATTATTAACATATCCAAGTGTCTACAGTAAATTTAAATTTTAAATGTCTATAACTTTGTTACTTCAATTCCAAAAGAATTATTTTAAAAAATAAATTACAAATAATTTTAAAAGGAACAAAACAAGATCCATAATGATATTTTTTTTTTTCCGAATATAATTCAAGATTTTATATTTTTCACCCAAATAATTTTTTTTTCCAAATGTTATATCTGATTTCCAAATCAAAATACATATCCAAAACCTCTCTAAACGAGCCTCAAGAATATTGTTAAAGAAGCCTTCAAAATTTATATGCTACCTTTTAGTATATCTTTTTTATAATTGTTCCATAACAAGGACAAAAGAAAACTATGTCAATCCAAAACCAAAATATAATGCCTAGTCTATTTCCATCACCTGACTAAAATTTATCTTAATAGATATATACATATGTAATCTCTACATATAGACGGTTGTGGTTGGGGATTATTATTATATTTAAATCATCAAGATACTTCTATTTATGAAATTCGTAAAATATAGATAAAAAGGATTGGTGGGACTCACATGAGATCTCAGTTTCTCCCTCTTGAGACTCCCACATTCACTGTCACTCTCTTTCTCTCTCCTCTCTCACTTCGGTGTCTGGTTCAGCTTTCAGCTTTTTTCTCTTTGTTTTATTCTTTGACCTTTTCCTATCTGCTTTTCGTAAGCCTAAAGGCGTTTAAAAAAAAAAAAAAAAAAAAAGTAAAGGCATTTTTCATGAACGAAAATAATTAAATAATATATTATACAATTCCTATTATGTTTTAAAGCCTTTGAGTTCCACACCATCTGTTGGAACTTACGTCAGATTCCTTTTACGAAGTAACAAAAAGTCAAAAACACCCGATTAATTTTTTTTTTCCACATGCGATTGTGACGTGATAGTAAAGAGTTTTTTATAGTTTCGATGATGAGAGATGAAATTTTTTAAATTAATTTTTTAAATTAAAATTTATTAATTTTTTAAAAATTAGTTATAAATTTTATTTAATAAAAAAAAGATAAAAATTAAGATAAAATAAATATAAATTAATTAAAGTTAAACTTAAATGTCAAATAAAATCTTAAGATTTTCACTTTAATTTTAATAAACACATAACGATGCTTAATTTACGAGGACATCACTATTTTTTTTTTTTCAAAAGAAAAAACTATGTTCCATCTTTTTCTTTTTTTAAACATTGGGCAACAAGAAACAAAATATATGTTCTATTTTTCAGTATATGTCTAGTCACTGACGAAGTTAGGATTTGTTAGAAGGGGGCCAAAGTTTTTTTTTTAATCAACATTATTCTAACATATATTATATGTAACAGTTTTATTTATTAAAATCTAAATTGTTTGTCTACTAAAATATAGAGAATTATTAATTTAAGGGGGGACAAGATTAATTTATATGCATATCCAGTATGTTAAAATAAAAAACCCCACTATATTAAAATTAAAAGAAGAAAAAAAAAAAAAAAAAAGCTAGGGGGCCATGGCGTCCCCCCCCTCCCCCCCCCATCATTTTGTATAGCAATCATTTTCTCTTTTATTGTAAACTAGCACGTGTGGAATAAATAAATAAAATAAATATTAAAAAAAATGAAAAACCTATCATGTGATGAGCATTGAAGCCGTCTATTGAAGTATTGATGAAAAGATTACAGATTCACTCTTTTAAATGTATGTATAGATTACGAGGTAAGATGTTGTTTCGTCCACATAATTGAGTAAGAATTAATCCCTAAAAAGTAAGGAAGAATTGATCCTTAAAAAATAAGGGTATAAACTTGATGCAATTCTGTTCTTAAACAATAATAATATTAGATTAACAAAATGCAATGAATTTTAAAACTTGCAAATATTCCAAATTCTTTAGCCAAAAAACTTTTTGGCCTTTCCTCCCATCCAAAATGCATCAGATTTGTTCTTCCTCTTTTTATTTTGAAAAGTTATTTTATTTTATTATTCTTTTAATTCTTCCTAGTTTGACTTTTCCCTGCCTTTTCTCAAGCTTTTTAATTACTTTATTTTTACTATTTTATTTATTCTTTTCTTTCAATGGCTAATTTTTCATGAAATATAACTTTTTAGTTTTTTTCACCCAAAAAAAAAAAAAAAAGAAACTTTCTCCCTTTTTTTTTTTTTTTGGTTTAAGAGAACGGCTCTGGCTTGTTTAAAAAAAAAAAAAAACTACTTCCAATGATTTATTATATTATTTTATATCAATAATTTAAATTGAAAAATCACAAGGTAGAAATTCTTTAAAAAAAAAACAAACGAAAAAGCACGTTTATAGTATGATTTCTTGTTGTCTTATAAATACGTTTCATTTATAAGTGATATGTTATTTACATCACACTATAAAGTCATTTAGAAGAATAAAACATACTGTCGAAACATTTGTCAAATGATCAACATAACAAATTTTTATTATTAAATAGTATAAATTAAAAAAGAATAAATTTTACTTTTCCTCTTTGAATTTTAGATCTTGTGAAAAATGCCCCATAATTTTGAAAATGTTTGTGAATTTTCCTATTAGTTAAATTTTTATGGAAAAACGCATATAATACTCATTGACAGCATGAGTTGAGAGTATTATGTGAAATTATGGATTAGCACTTATTGGCAGCACACGCGACACTCATTACTTTAATTAAATGTAAAATTACGAAATTACCTATAAGAGAGATATGAGAAATAAATGGCAATTAGACATATATATTAACTCTTTTAACCTAATTATAAGGGTAATTTAATAATTTCACATTTAGTATGTCACATGTATTTTTTTTATATCAAAAACTTAACTAAGGGGTGAAATTTACAAATTTTAAGAGTTTAGCGGAAATAAATTTTACTAATTAAACATTTAGAGGGAATTTTGTGATAAATATTTACAAATGCATTTGGTGTTAAGGTTTGAATTGTAGAATTTGAATTTGGATTGATTGTACGTTTATTGAGACGTTTGAATTGCTTGAGTTAAAAATTATAAAAATTTGAAAATGTGTTTGGAAAAAAAAAAAATCAGTATGGAACTTATTTCGTTCATCTCGAAATTCTATGTAATTTAAAAAATATCATCTAATTTGGACTTATCTATGTAAAATTATGAAATTTTAAAGTTTGAATTACAAAACTGTATGAATATAAAAACTGAAGAAAAATTAAAAATTATATTGTAAAAATAAGATTTAGATTGGAGGTCCAAATACAAATTTGGGAGGAGAAAAATAAAATTTGTACATAAAAAAAAAAAAAAAAAAAAAAAAATCCTACAGTAGAAACTAAAAACTCCTACAATACATAATTTTTTTTTCTCTTGAATCCTAAAAAAAAAAAAAAAACTCTTGAAAAAAGAAAACTAGAAAAAGGTCATGTTTTTGGGGTTTTGGGCAAAGTAGGCGTATGGTCAAAGAGTATGTGAAATTTTCACCAATGAGAAAAGAAGAAAGTTGACTAAAGCTGGCACTGTTAACAAAGCACACAGAGAAACCCCCTTTCATCTAATAGGTCAAACCCCCTCATCAAAAGCGTCTGACTCGTGACTGCCTTATGCTAACGTGCGCTCTACGCGTAACTGCCAGATAACGACAAACATAGTCCGCTACCCACGGGCCACGATGACACAGCTGAAACAAACCAAGATGAGCGATTCCGTCCCACGCGATGCCACGAGCGCGTTTCATTTTTTCCACTTTTTTTTCTTTTCTTTTTTTCCCTTCAATCCAAAACTTTTATTTTTGTTTATGGATAGAAGCTAAAACATAAAATATTGAAGGAAATTAGCCATGTTTAGACCCGTTGGACATATTTTTTACTTTTATTTCTAATCAATAGAATAAGAGAAACACAAATTATTGCTTCTTAGTAAGTGTTAGAATAAAAGAGCTTTCGAGATCAAAATGATCTTTCAAGTTATTTAATAAATCATAATAATATTAAAATGAAGTTTTTGTTATAAGTTTTAAAATTTATTCAGAATAACTTTTGACAGAAGTTAGATTTTTTAACTTTAACAAGAAGTATTTTTAGAGACTATAAATTCTTTTGATAGGTCATCTAAACATTTACAGAAATTACTTTTGGACTAGCACGCCAAAAACAGTTTCTAGAAAAATGTTTGCCAAATAGGCCTTTAATTGAATGTGTGTTCATTGGTGATCTTGGTAAAAGGAAATATGATATCATGTTGCTTAAAAAAGAATTGTATAAAAATATTTTAGTAAAGAGAAAAAAAAAAAAAAAAAAAAAAACGTTTCCTCTTTTGTTTAACGAATGAAGGAGTTTACCAAAAAAATAAAAAAAAATATATATTTCCATATTAAAAATAAAGAGATCAGCATTGTTCTACAATGAGGTTCACCAAATTATAAAATATATGAATTCATTGACGTTCTGAACTTTCTCATTTTCGATTTTTTTTTTTGAGGAAATTTCATTTTGAATTTAAATTCAAACAATTGTGTCACCTTGTTAAAAAAAAGCGAAAATAAAACATACAAGATTTTTATTCAGTTGTCTCGTTTCAACTAGTACATTTTTTTTAAATTAAAAAGTAAAGCTTAACTACTTTAGCCAAAAAATAAATAAATAAATAAACTTAATTATTAATTTTGGGAGAGGCTGTGGTAGAGTCCCTCTCAGAGTAACTACTGATAAAGTTTTTTTTAAACCGTTAAGATTTAATCGAACGATTGATATATTATTAGTGTGTGATAATTACCATACACCTTACCTCATCTTACCCCTTTCCACCCCAATCTTCTCCGTCGCCGGCGACCCCCCAACGCCAGCGACCACACCCCCAGTCCCCCCACCCCAAGCATGGCCGGCCCCCACCCCATCACCAGCAACCCCCCTCCCCACCTCCCCACCCCCCATTCCCACCCAGGTCCCTCCTCCCCCAACCCCCTACTTCCCTGCACCCCCTCCCCCCCCCCCCCCAGCCCGGTGACCCCCCCCCAACCAGACCTCCCCGGTCCCCTCTCTCTCTTCTCCTCAATCCTGGCCCCCGGCCGCCCCGGCCCCACGGCGCCCCTCTCTCTCTCTCTTTTCTTCTCTCCTTGCCCCCTGGCCCCCAGCCCTCCCGGCACCCACCCCCCGTGTCCCCCCTCCCCCGGCCTACCCCCACCCCTCTTGCCCCCCCGGTGCCCCCTCGACGGGGACCCCCCCACACCCTCGACGCGACCGACTCCCCCCGGCGAGAGAAGAGATAGAGAAAGGAAGAGAGAGGGGGGGCGGGGGTAGGGAGAGAGGAGAAGAGAGAGAGAGAGGGGAAGAGAGAGAAGAGAAGAGAGAGAGAGGCACTGGAAGGCCGGGGGCCGAGAGAGAGGAAAAGAGAGAGAGCGGGGAAGTGAGAAAGAAGGGGCCAGGATGGCCTGGGGGGGGGGGGGGGCGCCGGGCTGGGGGGGGAGAGGGGGTGCCGGGGAATGGGGGGACCTAGGGTGGGAGTGGGGGCCGGGGGGGGGGGGGGGGGAGGGGGAGGGGAAGGGGGGGACCTGGGGTGGGAGTAGGGGGGGGGGGGGGGGAGGGTAGGGGGGTTGCTAGTGATAGGGTGGGGGAAGAGGGCTGGGGGTGTGGTCGTCGGCGTTGGGGGGTCGCCGGCAACGGAGAAAATTGGGGTGGGAAGAGGTAAGATGAGGTAAGGTGTATGGTAATTATGATACGCCAACAATATATCAACCGTTCAATTAAATCTTAATGGTTTAAAAAAGAGCTATACCTATAGTTACTCTGAAAGGGACTCTACCACAGTTTTACCCATTAATTTTATTTTATTTTATTTTATTTTATTTTTGAGGAGAGGAGGAACAAAGTTTATATTATTACAACTATATATATTATGAAGTTCAGAAAAAAAAAATATATATATATTTTTTACTAAATTGGATGTATTCTTATGAAATCTTTCAAGTGTAAGTTCTATAGTCGGTTTGGAGAAGACTATGCATTCGAAAATAAAAATAACTTTTCTGGTAGAATCATCTAATATCAGTTGGTATAAATTTAAGTTTGATTTTTGTTTTTGGCAAAATTATTTTTATCACAGGCATCTTTTTTTCTTTTTTTAAATTGAAGTGAAAAATTCAAACTATATATATATATGTACGTTAATAAAATCATAGATATGTTTGCAGTCACAACACAATACAGCTGATTTCTAATAGTGAAAATGCATTATTAATTTTTTTTGATAAATAATGTTTTAATTAAAGTATAACATATATGTCATATAACATACATGTCATTTCTAACTCCCAAATCCTAACTTGTGGACCACCGATCTGCCTTAAAAATTAAAATAACGTCTTCGATCCATTTCATAGTGCACGCGCACCCAAAGGCCGTGACAACCATTAAAATCCAAGAAGCTGAAAACAACCAACAAATAACGAAGCGACACGTGTACTCAATCCTGTCACCCAACCCTTCTGACCAAATAAAAATTAAAAATAAAAAACGAAAAATAACAAAACTTTGTGAGGGGAAAAAAAAAATTAAATATTAAATAACAAAACTGATAATTAAATATTAAATAAGTAAATTATAAATCATTATCATTATTATTATTATTATTATTTTATTATTATTTTTTCAGTTTTGAGACTAGATAAGCAGTGTGGCGATAATTCGCAGCAAGAGCTTTGAAGAAGAGAAAGAAAGAAGAAAAGACTGTCTGAGGATTTGAAATCCGTATTCACTCTTCTTAAAAATCCTAGCCTCATGATTTTATAATACCCCGTCTCCTTTTTCCCATTATTTACAAACAATGCCATCGCGTCCCGTTCCGGCGGTTTTACCGGCGGAGATTCCTCCACCGGAGCTCCCTAACCAAAACCAACGCCACCACCACCACCATGGCCACCAACAGCACCGAGTCCTAATTCCGGTCCTCGCCGGAACCATGGCTTTCGCCGTCATCGGCGTCGTCTTCCTCGTCCTCTTCTTCGTCTACCGGAAGCTCTCCAGAAACAGAACAGCTCCTTTCGAGAACAATCACAGCCAAAACAGTGTCGTGTCGAACCAGAACCAGAACCAGCACCGGAGATTCTCCTACTCTCTTCTCCGGCGAGCGACGGGCTCGTTCTCCGCCGCGAACCTGCTCGGTCATGGCGGCTTCGGCTCGGTCTACAAGGCCACGCTCCCCTCCGGCGAGTCCCTCGCCGTGAAGCTGATGGACTCGCAGGGCTCAATCCAAGGAGAGAGAGAGTTCCAGAACGAGCTCTCTCTCGCTCTAAACCTCTACTCGCCTCACATCCTCTCTCTCCTAGGTTACTCCATGGACAGTCGGGGGAAGAAGATGCTGCTTGTGTACGAGCTCATGCCGAATCGGAGCCTCCAAGAGGCGTTGTTCGATCGGAAATGCTCGGAGCTCATGGACTGGAAGAGGCGGTTCCGCATTGCTCTCGACATCGCCCTAGGGCTCGATTACCTCCACCACTCGTGCAATCCGCCGGTGATTCACGGCGATGTGAAGCCGAGCAATGTTCTCCTCGACTCCGATTTCAACGCGAAGATCGGCGATTTCGGCCTCGCGAGGCTGAAGACGGAGGATCAGGATCAGAACCATCTGGTCGTCGAAGAGGAAGAAGAAGTGGAGCATTTCACGGCGGTGGCAGCGGCGGAGGAGGAGAAGAAGAACAACAACAAGGAAGACAACGGCTCGATCGTCGAGGAGGAGACTGAGAGCGTGAGCGTGAGTATCCTCACCAGCGGATTTGAGGAAAGTAATTTGGCTCCCGATCGGTCACCGGAGAGTTGCGGCGTCGCTAGGGTTTCGAATTATCCCGAGTCGTCGCCGGCGGAGGAAAGCGGGAAAGATTTGACCGGAGACAAAGGAAAAAGAAAGGGAGGCTCCGGGAGGGATTGGTGGTGGAAACAGGAAAATTGCGGAGAGTCGGAATCAGGAAGAGTGAAGGACTACGTCACGGAATGGATTGGGAACGAAATCAGCAAGAAGAGGCCGAAAACCGAGTGGTCCGAATCCGAGAAGCTCGAGTCTTCGAACACCGCTAACAACGAGCAGAGCAAGAAGAAGAAGAAGCGGAGAAAGGGGCTAGAGTGGTGGGCGTCGATGGAGGAGAAGAAGGACCACCACCACAAGCACCGGAAGAAGAAGCCGAGGGAGTGGTGGAAGGAGGAGTTCTGCGAAGAGCTACAGAAGAAGAAGAAGAAAAAGGCGAAGAATTCGAGCTTCGGAGGCGATTCGTGGTGGCAAAAGGATCGAGACGAAGACGAGTTTCAAGAGAGGAAGAAGAGGAAGAGCAAGAGTAGCAACAGAGGAAGCATAGATTGGTGGTTGGACGGGATTAGCGGCGAGCTCAGAAGTGGAAGAAGAAACAGCCAAGATTGGGCTAGTTGTGATATACCCAAGAGTGGGAATATCAGTAGCACTCCTTCAATGAGAGGAACAGTTTGTTATGTTGCACCTGAGTATGGTGGAGGAGGGCAGTTGTCCGAGAAATGCGATGTGTACAGTTATGGGGTGTTGATTCTGGTCTTGGTTTCGGGTCGGAGGCCGTTGCAAGTGACGGCGTCGCCGATGTCGGAATTTGAGAGGGCGAATTTGACGTCGTGGGCGAGGCAGCTTGCTCGGAACGATCGCCTTTTGGATCTTGTTGACCCGTCCCTGCATTCCTTGGATAAGGAAGAGGCATTGCTCTGTCTCACCATTGCCCTGCTTTGCCTGCAGAGGACGCCCAGCAAACGGCCCTCAATGAAGGAGATTGTGGGGATGCTATCCGGCGAGGCCGAGCCGCCACATTTGCCGTTCGAATTCTCCCCGTCGCCGCCTTCCAATTTTCCGTTCAAGTCCCGGAAGAAGGCTCGGTGAGTGTTCCACATGGCGCTTTTTTTTTTTCCCTTTATTTATTTATTTATTTTATTTTTACCACTTTGATTAACTGTGTGGACTGAGTGTACCGTTGGTTGTAGGTGATTTCTAATTGTCATGCCTGTGTAGAGAATGAAATGAAATGATGATTTTAATGGGCCAAAAAGTAAATCTTGCATAGTTTTCACTTTTCATGAACTTGGATTGGGTTGGTAGCTCGGTAAGACCCCTTAATATACACTATCGATGAGAATTGCTTTTCAATTGTTGGATTTATTTATGAGTGTTCATAACAAATGACACGGAATTGTTATAGTTATTGATAAGACAATTGAATTAAGATAAACAGTTTTTGCTGATAGTGTAAAATAGAAAAATTAGAATAAAAATTCCCTGCTAATTTTGCTTGTTCGTATGGTAATTTGTTAGTCTGACCTTAGGAATCCAAGGATTTAATGTTAAAAGTGAGATGTTGAGAAGTTTTTTTTTTTTTTTTTTTTTTTTCGACAACGGGTTTTGGTCACTTTAATCAACAAAAGTTTCTCTTTAGTACTCAACTTACTTTTTAATGACTTTGGAGCTAGTGATGGCTGTACTTTTCTGTTATCTGCTATCTTGTTAAAGTAGATAAGATTTTTCGTGCGAAAGAAGCATCAAATTCAGTGAAAAAAAAAAATAAAACAGATGTCGGTCCCATTCCTTACCTTTTTACAAAGTTAGTGCTTTGTTTGTAAAGTAGGTGTTGATAGAGATGCATCGTAGGCTCTGAATGAGATAGTGTGAAATATTTTTGGAATTGGTTTGAATGTTTTTACGGATTGAAACAGGGGAGTTTAGAGTCAGTTAAGGTTAGCCCAAAATTTTCTTTTTAACTTGTTGTAATTCTATGGAAGTATCCAACTTTAATTATTGTTTCCGTTGTTTAAACTCTTTAGAGTCCTTTAAATCGAAAGGAAAAATTAGAATTTTTATAGAAGAAAACGCTGTAAAAAAAAAGTTGAAAAAGGACATTTAAAACGAGAACTTAAATGAATACTGTGTAATTCTTTTTTGTTTTTTTTTGTTTTGTTTTTGTTATACTAGTTAATTTTGTGAAGTTTTACAATTATATATTCTATTTAATTACATGGTTAAACTTTTTTATACTTTCTTACTCCGCAACTGAATGTTTTTGATTCTCTATATTGGTGGTAGTGGCAGCTAAAAGGACCATAGCTGTATCACATTGTAACGAGCATTTTTTTTTTCTTTTTTTGGTGATAATAGATTTTTTTTTTGGTAATAATGGAATCTATTCTCCATTTTGTGCAACAATTTACGCATATCCTATTTGGACTTTGACGCCAAAGTATAGTTTTTTTTTTTAAATTTATTTTTAAAATACAACGAATCTTATATTTGTATGACAGCTTATTTATTTATTTAAATATTTGTATGATAACATATTTTATCATTCAGGAATGCCACAATTTGTTTTAAATTTATGTTAAAAAAAACTAATTAAATTACGAAAAGACCATTCGACAAATTTAATTTTGGCCAACATCATGGTTAAATCTTATATTTGTATGACAGCTTTTATTTATTTATTTATTTTTATTTTATAAATATTTGTATGATAACATATTTTATTATTCAGGAATGGCACAATTTGTTTTAAATTTTATGTTAAAAATTAATTAAATTACGAAAAGACCATTTAACATAATTCATAATACTAGTTTGACAAATTTAATTTTGGCCAACATCATGGTTAAAATGGTCATTTTACACACTCAGTTTGATTAAAAGTGAGGCCTCTAACATGAAATTAAAATCAAGAAAGACAATCATGGTACTTTTAACTATACAAGATAAAATATAATATATAGATAAAATGCACTTACTTTTTTTTTTTTTTTGAATTATTGTTAAGATATTTCTCTTGTGGGAAGACCCCATTTTACTTTTTTATTTCTTGTCATAATTTTCTTCTTCATGGAATAGTTGAGAGAAGCTAATAATTTTAGAGAATATCTTGCATTGAGGGTGACTCACTGGCCACTTTTGTCTGCCCTTCTATACTCAAAATCCCCACTGAGGCTCTGCCCTTGAAGGTTTGGATAAGTATTAGTGAGTGTGATAATTGAAGTCAGCTTAGCATTTGGTTCTGTATACACAGCTGACACAAAAAGCTCCAATGATTAAAAAGTTCTTTATGGAAGTGGAAAATTGATTTGTAATGAAATTTTTAGATTGAAATTGATAGATATTTTAAAATTTGGTTATAATTTTTAGTTTTTTAAAAAAATATAAAAATTGATATGAGAATTTTAGATTCAAATATAAAAAAACGGAAATTGAATAACACATGAGCATCTAATTTTAGTATCTTAAATAGTGTTTAATCAATTATATTTTGATATATCATTGAATGAAATTAGATTTTAAGATATTAATTTAGTTGTAAAAGATTTCAAACTTTATAGTGATGTGGGTCCATCATTTGTGATATAAAAAATTGGACAACAGATTTAAAATAGGATGTCTATGTTTGGTAGAGTGAAAAATGAAGAGGAAGGAAGCCGAATGAGAAATTTATTTCAGAGAGGAAAATATAATCTTTATGGTATTTGGTAGAGTGAAAAATAGAAAGAAAAAAAGTAGTAAATTCATGAGATCCATTTTCATCTTTTTAACTTTGAAAAGAAAAGAGGAGAGAAAAGTTCCTCTATTGTTTGAATACTTCGGCTTTCACCGGAGCACAGAGATCGGAGATCGTCTACAAAATGTTTTTGATTTGAATATTAAAATGGCTTTTCCTCTTCTTATTTTAATAAAGAAGCAAGAATTGAGTAACAATCACCAACTTGCTTTATTCAAGTTTCCTTGGCGCAATGTGGGGTTTTTTTTGGCAGGCGTGATATACGAAAAATATATTAAAAGATATTTGTCTATTTAATATGAGTTTTTTTTAGACTAAAGTCACTATTTAAATTTATTAAGAGTCCGTTTATGAAATATCTGGAGATGGTGTTTTAGAGATTAGGTTGAAAATGTATGTTTGGAGGGAAAACTTTTAGAAAAATTATGTGATATAAAAAATAATGCAAAAATTTGAGATGTGTTAGGAAAGAAAAAACTGAAAATAGATATTGTCGTGTTTGTTTTGTTATTACGAGCATTTTGACATGAAAATCATCTTATTTCGATTTGAAATGAGAAAATTAAAAATTTTTAAAATTTGAGTTTTTTGAAAATAGAAGACTGTGGAGACAAAGTCTGGATTTGACACAACTTTTCCATTAACAAATTGAACGATGCCGTTTTAGAGACTGAATGAGAAAAAAGGGTCAGAACGCGAAGAATGAATAGACAATAGTGCAGTAGGTCATGTTAGCGGTCACTAATGAGAGAGCCACATCAGCAAATGTAATGATTCGAAATGACATGAGTAATAGTAACTGTAACCCCCCTGAGAAAAACTATAAATAGGGGTAATGGTATGAGATCTGTATGACATCTGAGAATTTAGAAAGAATCAGACTTTTGTTTCTTTAAATCTTAGAAGTTCCAATAATGCTTTGTATTCATTGTCTGTTATTCAATCAGATTTTGACACAAATAAAGAGAAAAAGTTTGATGTAAAGTTTAGATTTTTGTGTTTTATCATATGGAAATGGTGCCCCAAACAGGCACTAAAAAGAGAGAAGAACACGTAACCAAAAAAAAAAAAAAAAAACCTTAAACGAACCCAAGTTAAAATTGAATATTCTTATACATCTTAAAGCCTTTTCCCTTTTGGACAAAGTTTATAGATACTGTTTTTTTATTTATTTTAGCAAGTGCATAATTATCGAGCTTGTCTCGTGACTTCTCGTTCCTAGTATTCAAAACCTTTTCAACATATGTGTTTGAAGATGATACTTGTTGTCACATTGTTCTTGATATGACTTACGTAAATACTCCATCTACTTCCTCCATGTATCATGTTCAAGAAAATTTGGCAACTGCATTGCTCCTTAGTTTGAACCACCGTGAAAGCATCATTTTAATAAGAGTATAGTATTATGTGTTAATTATTAGGCCTCACTTGGGGGAGTTTTCAGTCGGTATTTTATTGTCTAAACCAAAATTCTCAATTCTATATCACATTTTCTCTTTATTTCATTTTCAAAAAACTCAAACTTTAAAAGTCTAATTTTTTCATTTCAAATCAAAATAAGATGATTTTTATGTCAAAATACTCATAACGATAAGACGAATAAAACAAGATCCATTTTATATATATTTCGAAAACATTTTAAATTTTTACACTATTTTCTATGTCACAGTATTTTTCTAAAAATTCCCCAAACACACATTTCTAATCTAACCTCCAAAACTACGTCTCCGAATGTCCCCAAACGGGCCCTTAATGTTGACAATATTTTATTTTTCTAACAACTCATCCAAATATAAGAATTTAGTCACATAATGATTACTGGATACTAAATACTTAAACAATTAGATGGCTGTTGAAACTCTCATATTGTACCATGTGTATTGTAATATATTGTATTATGTTGAATTATCATAATCCAATACAGTATGTAGTGTAAACAAATATTAAGATACACATAAATGATTGTCTGATAATGAGCGAGAAATATCAGCCTCTGCTAATCAAGATGTGTTGAACTCATAATCCATTAGATACTTTTTATGAATTTCAACTAAGTATTGTACGTAAATTGCTCCTGGTTGTTCAATCATTTGATAATTAGAATCATTCTCCCCCCTCCCCCTCGGGTCACTTCTGTTCTAACGTTGATGGTAATTTTATTGACGTAGCATATCATTAAAGACTAATAAAAGATATTTCAAATATAACAACCCTAATTATTAAAAGATGTTAATTTAAAAAAAAGAATTTAAATTTAGAAAAGGGAGTTAATTGAGATTGAATATTTTCCTTATGATCTATATGAACTACACTAATTCTAATCCTTTCTCTTCCTTTGATCAGCAAAAAATTAAAAATGTGATTGTTGGCATAGTCTAATGATAATTTATTATCAAACTTTATCAAAAAATATAGAGTTCAAATTTCTACCCGAATGTCAAAAAGAAAAGAACAAAAACTTAATCCCTCTGTAGTTTAGAAAACATATATGAAACATTGGAATTCAATTACACCAGAACTTGTAGTTGTTGAAATTTCAAATTGGTAAACAAAAGGGACAAAATTATCAAAAGCATATTTCATGTCAAGTCTGGAGTATACTGCCACAAACAAATCAAAATTCCAAATCTCATTAACCACTTCATATCCAGAATTGAATTCAAATGTCCCCAAACTTTCGCATAGAAAAACAAGGATCACAACACCGATCAACAATATCATCCAAAATTTGGAAGAATTTGCTCCCAAATTAGAACCGTACCTTCAACGAAAGTGGAAAACTGATTCGGAAAGGCGTTGTTTTGATCCTTGGAGACATAACCAACAGCTTTGAATCCCCCGACGACCTCCAATCCGCTGTCATCATCGGTGTCTCTGTCGCCATTGTTGTCGTCCAGGAGCAGGGAGTGAGAGGAAGTGGAAGCATCACCGGTGAGGTCTGATGGTGAAGAGGAAGAGGGTGAAAGAGTGAGGAGGAATTATCATTTGCTTTTTATTGATATATTTTAAAATAACTTGGATTAACATTTTAAAAAATCTTTCATTAACCTTACATTAACAGAACTGTTAAAGTTTATAGATGGAAGTTGGAGAGGGCGGATTGAATGGTTTTTTGGAAATCAGGAGCACGATAAATAATTTTTAACAATTCAGGGGGCGAAATAAAATAAAGTATATAATCTATTAAATATTCGTAAAATTAATTTTTCTTTTAAATATAGCCGGTATTTTTATTCGACCAATGCAAAAATAATAATTGTAGATCTTCTAAATGATATCAAAACAAGTGTTGGTTAAAGTTTATTATTCTGTATAGTCAAATCAAAGTTTAACGAAAGAGAATACAAGATTTCTTCATAAGCTTCTTCGATTAGCACGCATTTAATTCTGTAAGGATTACAAAATTGAGTTCTACAAAAAATCAACTCTTTAATTTCTTATGTATACTTTTTGTCTTTGTTGTAATCTCGATGTTTTGTCTGTCTTGAATTTTTCTAATATAGTTTTCATAAGGAAAAAACGATCACATAATAATAGTGACGATGACGACGACAGACTATGATAATAACAACTACAATAATAACGACAATATAACAATAATAATAATTATAACAACAATAACAATAATAAAAAAAAAAACAATACAAGAACAATAACAATATTAGTAATGAAGCTAATTTAATCTACAAATAAATGTTAAAAAACTTAATATAAATTGTTAAGTTCATAATTAGTATAAAAGATTAATCTCTTTAATTTTCTAAAGATTAATTGGCCAAAATGGTCTCTAAACTCTTCAAAAGGTGACGGTTTGGTCCCTATTTTTTAATTTAGCCGAGACAACCCTAAACTCTCTAAATGTTAGCAATCTTAGTCATTTCTGTCAAAGTCCGTTAAATTTCTAACAGAATGAGTCATGTGCAATATATATGATTTAACTTAGAACGGTATTTTAGTAATCTAATAATAAAAATAATTTAAAAAATTAATAAAAACTCATAAATAAATAAATAACCCGTAGACTTTTGGTCTCTCCTTCAATCCTCTCTCTCTCTCTCTCTCTCTCCCACCACCACCATCACAACAACGCCATTTCCTTCGCCGACCCCTTCAGCTACAACGACTCACTCGATGAAGACGAGCAGTAGAGTCCTGGATTCTTCTACGATCAGGCGAACGGCTCCATTTAATGGGCCTCTGCTGCTAATCTGACATGATGATCGGAAAAAGGTGATCTAGATCTCAATTTGAGTTCGGTGAGGAAAAGTGGGGCGGGGGGGGGGGGGGGGGGGGGCTGGGCTTGAGTTTGCTGGGGGGCCTAGGTTTGAGTTTGGGTGAGGATGGAGGCGACGTTGGGTATGACTTAGGTGGTGGGGGGGGGGGTCTGGGTTTGAGTTTGGGTAAGGGAGGGGGCTATGCTGGGTTTGAGTTCCGTGTGGCGTTGGGTTTAAGTTTGGTTGGGGGTGCCTGGGTTTGAGTTTGGTGGGGGAGGGGGGCGGTGCTAGGTTTGAGTTCAGTGGGGGAGGGGGGGCTGGGATTGTGTTCTCAGCTCTCTCTGTCTCTCTCATTTTTTTATTTTTATTTTATTTTATGTTATAAGTGTGAGGTATTGTTTTAATAAGGGTATTTACATCTTTGGATGGTTTAATGAGCCCATGTGTTTGGTCATGTAACCTATTTCGTTATAAATTTAACGGATTTGTATGGAAATGACTAAGATTGTCAATATTTAAAGAGTTTAGGATCTCGGTCAAAATTAAAAAAAAGGACCAAACCGTCATTTTTTGAAGAGTTCAGGACCATTTTGATCAATTACTCTTTTATAAATTAAAATTATAGTGTTGTCCGTTTTAATGGAATTATCTTCCTACATTATATCGTTATATTTAAAAAATAAATTTAACTGGACAAGCTTGCTGTAGTCATGCACCGCTCTATGCCATTCGGACTCATGAAAAAACGTTTAATTTAACGGAACAAGAAAAGAATAATATTAATTTTTAAATGTCTGCTTAAAAGAGTCGAATCTAAGGAGATTAGAAATAATGGCTTGATTTCCATTGAGCAAAGACGAGGTATATATACAAGTACATGATGAGATCGGGTTGGTTTCCCAATCTTAATTAATAGTCAATGAAATATTCTAAATCTAGCTAATTACCTAATCTATGGGATTTGCCATCATTTCAAATTATTTACAAAACCAAAATAGGAAACTAGATAATTATAGAGATACACATTTAAATAATTAACAAATTAATTTCTCTAATATGCCCCCTCAAGATGGAGCTCCTGTGGAGAGTCCAATCTTGGTCTTCAAAACTTGAAAGCGAGTGTGCGGAAGAGGCTTTGTCAAGAAATTGGCTAATTGATCTTCTGAGGACACAAGGGTCACGCGTAAAGCTCCACTTTGTACTTGATCCCTAATAAAATGATAATCAATCGCAACATACTTCTTGCGTGAATGGAAGATAGGATTGGAACAAAGATGAGTTGCACCAACATTGTCACAATAGATAACCAAAGCAGCAGGAATACAAATGCCAAGTTCAGTTAGAAGAGAACAAATCTAGCAGCGACATAACGATATTCAGCCTCAGTGGAGGAGTGTGCAACTGTGCGTTGTTTCTTGGAGGACCACGATATCGGATTGCTACCGAGATACACAATATAAGCACTGGTGGAGGTGTAGTCATCCTTATTACCGGCCTAGTCAGCATTTGAAAAGGCATGAAGAGATAACGATGTGTGATGGTGCAAGGCAAGACCATGATCAGCTGTACCAGAAAGATAGCGAAGCAAGCGCTTGACAACATTCCAATGATCAGGAGTAGGTCGATGCATGAATTGAGACAACTTATTAACAGCATATGCAATATCAAGGTGACTAAGGCATAAGTATTGGAGACTACCAACAATGGTTCTGTATTCCAAAGGATCTATCAATGTAGTTTCAGAAAGAACTGTAACTGTTGGCTCAGTGGCGAGTGGAGTGGTGACAGGTCTGGCCCCAGTCATATTTGTATGAGCGAGAAGATCTGTGATATAATTTTGCTGAGAGAGAAGTAAACCATTGGAAGTAGTGGCAACTTCAACAACAAGAAAGTAACTCAAATCACCAAGATCCTTGATGGAAAATCTTTTGCCAAGAAGATCAATAAACCATTGAACTACAGTGGCATTGCATCCAATAATAATTATGTCATCAACATAAACAAGGAGATAGACTAGAATACCACTATTGTTGAAGACAGAGTGATGTGTCTGCATGAGAGTTTGTAAACCCAGAGGCTACAAGAAATTGTCTTAGCTCATGGTACCAAGCCCGTGGTGCTTATTTGAGACCGTATATAGCATTGCGTAACTTGTAGACATGTGTGGGATTATCACGATCAATAAAACCTGGTGGCTGTGCCATAAAAACATCTTCAAGGAGATGACCTTAAAAAAAGGTATTGTTGACATTAAGTTGACGAAGAGACCACCCACAACTAATAGCAAGATTGAGAACCAAGCGAATAGTGCTAGGTTTGACAACCAGATTGAATGTGTCATGATAATCAACACCAGAACGCTGATGGAACCCTTTAGCAACTAGTCGCGCTTTGTACCTGTCAACAGAGCTATTAGGTAAACGTTTAATTCTAAAAATCCATTTACAACCAACAAGATTTTGCGTTGAATTAGCTGGGACAAGTTCCCATGTTCCATTTCGCACAAGAGCATCATACTCCTCAGACATAGCCTTATGCCATTTAGGATCTTTGAAAGCTTGGGTCACTGTGTGCAGCTAAGGGTGATAGTGTAAGGTGATGGTAGCGATAAGATTAAGTTTTTGGATGGGTTTATGGATATTGTCTTTAGCACGAGTGGTCATGGTGTGGGTATTGGTAGGTGGGTTTGAAGGAAGGGGGTCTAAAGATAGTGGTAAGAGAGGAGAGAGTGGGTTTTGTGGTCTATTGGTGGTGTCATTGGCTTGTTCCAGTCGACCGGATGGTGGGGTTTGGTCAACCGAAGTTTGGTTGAGAGGAAATGGGGGTTCGGTTATGGGACGTGGAGTTTGGGATGGTGTGCGGTTGACCGAGGATGTGGGACGGTCAATAGAAAATTGGCAATGAGATGGATCCAAGCCCAGGGGTGAGGCTGTTGAGGGCATGTTGAGAGGCGCAACCGTAGTGGGAAGAAATGACGCAGATGCAAACCAATTTGAGAGTGCTTTTGGACTAGGACGACGAAGATGAGTTTGAATGGATTTGAATGGAAAGATAGATTCTACAAACTTGACATGATGAGATGTGTACATTTGGAAGTGGAAGGATCAAAATATATATATGCACTTTGGGTCAGGGAGTACCCAACAAACACACAAGGGATGGATCGAGACTCAAGTTTGTGACTAGAATAGGGACGAAGCCATGGATAGCATAAACAACCAAAGATATGGAGCTTTGTGTAGTTTGGTGGAGAGCGGAAAATAGACTCATAAGGAGAGGAAAGAGAAAGTACAGGTGTGGGCATGCGATTAATGAGATACATAGCGGTTGCAAAGGCATAGTTCTAGTATGTGAGTGGAAATGAGGCGTGAGTGAGTAGAGAAAGACTAGTTTCAACAATATGTCGATGTCGATGTTCGGAGAGACCATTGTGTTCAGGTGTATGTGGGGGAGAGGTAAGATGAGAAATTCCTTGAAGAGATAGAAATTGATCTAATGCTTGATATTCTTCACCATTGTAGGAGTAAAGAGTGACAATGGAGTGTTTGAAGTGATTTTCTGCTAGTGCTTTGAAGCGGAGATAAACATCACAGACATGAGATTTCTTCTTTAAGGGATAATACCATACATAACGTGTAAAGTGATCAACTAAAATAACATAATACTTGAAATCATTAACAGAGTAAACGGGGGAGGTCCAAACATCATAAAATATGATTTGTAAAGGGTGAGATGAAACAATTGTAGATGTAGAAAAAGGAAGCTTGCGACTTTTATTTCTTAAACACGCATTACAATGAGATTTGTCTGACATAAAATGAGGTAAAGAAAATGTTGACATAATATGCTGAAGAATAGGTGATGATGGGTGACCTAATCTAGAGTGCCACTCGGACGAAGTGGTCTTGATGCTGGAAAAGACAGAGCGGAGAAGACAATTTTGGAGAGGAGGAGGTTGGCCACTCATAGAGGCAATCTTTAGTGTTGCCTGTCAAAAGGATTGCCCCCGTGCTTAGGTCCTTCACATGAAAAACAATGGGTAAGAATTCAATAGAAACGTGATTAGTATTGCAAAATTGATATATAGAAATAAGGTTTTTTTTCATGTTAGGTACACAAAGAATGTTGTGTAAATTAAAAGTGTGAGTAGGGGTAGAAAGAGTGGTGGAACTGGTATAGGTAATGTGAAGATCCGAGCCATCGCCGATCATAACATCATCAGACACTGCATAAGGAGTGTGAAGCGAAAGATTATTCAAGTCTGCGGTGACATGGTGCGACGCCCCACTATCAAGTAGCCATGTAGGGGTGTCGGTGGTCTCAAGAAATGCAAAGTGTGCATGCAGTTGCCATGGAGAAGCAGGACGTACGTGGAGCCTGTGAATGTGTTGGCGTTGGATTCGATAAGGATTTGACGGCGACAAGTCGAAAGAGGGAGCACCACTTGACAGTGTGTCCTTGAGCACCACATCCTTGGCAATACCCAAGATACGGACGTCGTGGAGGTTGGTCATTACGAGGAGCGTTGGATTATTGTCCTTGACTGTGAAAGGCGGTTGTGGAAGGGTGCCAAGAGCAAGGAGATGGTCACCAAGATTGATTGTTGCATTGATTGACAGGATTGGTGGTGGCTGAAAAGGATAATGGTGGTGCTTGTGATTGTTGGAGAGACGCCTCCTTTTTGATGAGTTTTTCATGAATTTCATCAAAGGAGATGGGCATTTCATGAGCACTAACTGCGTTGACAATTCCTTTGTATTCCTCCCCAAGGCCATCAAGGATCTTATCAATGAGATCTTCTTCATCAATGGGTTTTTCAAGAAGAGCAAGTTCATCGGCCCGATTGTTGATAAATTGCATATACTTAGATATCGTCTTGAAACCCTTGACACAATTCTTCAATTGGTCCTTGATTTGTTTGCTGTGACCACTGGATGGTTTGGCATAAGTATTAGCCAAAGTGGTCCAGGCCTCTTGAGAGGTGGTAGTGCGGGCAAGAAGTGGTTGGATGGATAGAGAGATTGCACCAAGGAGCGCGTTGAAGAAAAGACGATCATGGTGCTTCCTCGTTGTGTAGGCTGGATTTGGAGTCAGGTTACCATTAGTGGTGATGGTTGGTGCGGGACTGGGATGAGAACCATCAAGAAAGCCATAGAGATCATATCCTTCTAATTGACTTCAGATTTGGAGGCTCCACGTAATGTAGTTAGTGGTGGTCAGTTTTGTGATGTTTGTAGTGTTGATGATAATATTTGGTTCTTGAGTATTTTGAATGGTGGTATGAGCAGTGAAAGATATAGGGTTGTCTTCGGAAGCCATTATGGTTGTAGAAAAACGTAGAGAATTGCGAGAGAGAGAGAGAGAAGGTCAGGAATGATGGTTTTGATACCATAAGGAGATTAGAAATAATGGCTTGATTTCCATTAAATAAAGATGAGGTATATATACAAGTACAGGATGAGATCGGTTTGGTTTCCCAATCTTAATTAAAAGTCAATAAAATATTCTAAATCTAGCTAATTACCTAATCTATGAGATTTGCTGTCATTTCAAATTATTTACAAAACCAAAATAGGAAACTAGATAATTACAGAGATACACAATTAAATAATTAATAAATTAATTCCTCTAATAGAATCAACCAATTTCCATCATGAAATTTAATCTAAAGTTGATATTGAAGAAAACTTGATAATTATAAAAATATTATTAGACTGAAGACCTTAGCCGGCTTGTGCAAGTTAACAAGGGTTAATCAAAAGTTATAATACTGTGATACTTAGAATAAAAAGAAACTACAAGAGAAAAAATTGTTTCTTATAAGAAACATAGAGAGTCAATATAATCTATTTATTTAGTGATTGACCTTTGGCACATCCCATGGTTATATTGGATTAAATCAGTCACCGTTTGCGATTAAATTAATGTAAAAAAATAGTTTCTTTATATTATAAAGGGGCTGTAATAGCTTTAGTACTCAAATATATACATCTTCTAAATCTCAATGACACGTAGTATGTGCAAGTTAGAAATTATGACCACCGGTTATAAGTCCCTTTATTTGATGACTTTAATTTTTTTCTTGTTCTCCTTGTTTGAACATTCAGGTTAGTTTCACGAGAAAACCTCATTCTCCAAATACTTTTTGTAGTTATTATATATTTTTCTCATGGTTAAGGATTGTAAGTTGGCGCAATTTTAAAACCAAAGATTTTTCCGAGAAAAAAAAAATAAAGATTTCAAACAAGTTGTGATTTTGCATGACTAAATTGTTTGACATGGATTTTTGTCAACATGGATTTTTTTTAGTTAATCCTATACAGATGATCAATAATATGGATAATTAGTTACTAGTTATCGTCTGTGAAACTCTTTTGAAAGAACTTTTATTTATTTTCCCCCTCTAAGTTAATATATGTCCCCAAGAGATTATTATATGTTGAACCCCTTAAAGAAGCTTAATTATTTTGTCTTTGAAATATAAATTAACAGAAAAGATATACACACATAACTTAGCACCACTACATAATATAACTAAGAGGGAGATTAATGTAGGATTGATTTGTTGTTCAAATTTATGTTTGAACCAATCAAATAGTCTATTTCATAACTAATCTACATCAACATAACGTAAAATCTTTTTGTCAAAAAAAAAAAAAAAAAAGTGATATCATACGCTACATTACAAACAATCCTTACAATTGTTATATGATAAGTTGCTTTAGACATCTAGAGGCCACACCTCTATCTAAAAGAAGAAAATTTGAACTTTTAATGCGTATACCTTTTTTTTTAATTATTATTTTACTTATTCACCAATATATAATACTAAATATTAAGTAACTTTGTTTCTTTAACAGATTCAAATAGAGTTTTGTTGGGGCCATGTAGAAATACTACACAATGTGAGGAAAAATGCAAGGCAAAGTTTCCATCAACACTCGAGGAAGCAAAATGTGAAAATCTTTGGGGATTTGGACAACCACGAACTTGTATTTGTTACGTAAAAGATGTTTGATTATTGTTTATGTATGCATGAGTATGATAAATTTATATAAATAAATGTGTAATTTTTGTTTTGATGCACATACTTATATATGTAATCGTAATTTATAATTTAAAAACAATACATTTTGCTTACGAAATATTGTATAAAGTGTATATTATTAAAAATAATACATATTGATACTGATTCCAAACATCATTATGTATTTGAAATAGTTCCCATCTTCTCTGATGATTGTTGTTGTTGTTGTTTTATTATTATTATTTTATTTGGGATAGATTCTTATTGTTGGGGCATATTCTGCCATGTCTTTATGCCTTAACTTATTATTATTTTATTTTAATATTCACACAAACAAGCACACATATATTTCTCGAGAGGCAGATCAACCATAAGAGCCTTAAGCTAAAGGAATTTAGTAGATCTATAAGTAAATCCCACTAAATTACAATTTCCTGACAACTATTGACCGTAAGAGAACTTATGACACTTATAAATCATTTAAAGTCCTCACTCTCCACCCATTTTACTCGCCATAGTAGGACTCGCCTTGACATCGTGCGGTAATCAGTACTTCCAAAATAACAATAAAATAGTAAAGCTTGACAATAGCGTTTCCCGTATGTTAGACTGCCCCTGGATTTGTGCAAATTTCTTTTTTGCCTCTTTAGTTTTGAAAATTTCCATGATTTTCAATAGTTTTTCTCCTTTACAATAAATCTTTGGAGAGCACAGCACGATAAAAGTTGTAAGTTGTGTCGGGGGTAGAGGAGTTATTTTCTATCCTGAACTCTACACTTTGAATTTAAATTATACTCTATTATAAGCTTAGTTAATTTAGGAAAAAAACAAAAAAACAAATAAATAACGATGATATAGATTTTAGAGTTATAGTTTTGGTTCAAACTTTTGATTCAATTTATGTCCCCTTGAATTTTCTAGCTCCGACATTGATTCAAATAACTACTATGTATTCTATTACTTAGTTGATCTTTGTGTTGTTAAAATTTTTTCTGATTATATTAATTGTTTTTAATTAACGAATAAGTACATAGCATTTACGAAATGAAAACCTACAAACGATGATTAATACCATCCTATACAATTATATACTAATCACAATGATCTGATATATTAATGACTTGCAATGACATATATAATTATAACTCTACAAGTCACAATAACTTATATCCTCACAATTATACGAATTACAACGATATCACAATGATTGAATTATATCAAAATTATACAAATCATAATTTATAAAAAAAATGGATAAATTTCATCTTTGCTCCCTCAACTTTGGTCTTTTAACTTTGCTCCCTAAACTTTGAAAACTGTTAGAAATGTTCCATGAACTATGAAAAGTTTGATAATTTTTTATAGTGATCAGGGAGCATTTCTAACAGTTTTCAAAGTTCAAGAAGCAAAATTAAAGGAGCACCAAAGTCCAAGGAGCAAAAATGAAATAATTTGTCCAAAAAATAACAGGATCATTGTGATATAAATATGAGTATTGGGTCGTAATGATACAAATATAACAAAAAAAAATATTTTGGATAAAAGACCTTTACCACTGTACAAATAAGGGTTAACAAAAAGATTTAAAGAACTATTACAGATTGTAAAGGTCACAGTAAGCCAAAAAAAATTGAGCTCATTTATTTTTATAAGAACTAATACAAATTGTCTATTTTCAGTTTGAATGAAAATAATTATATAAGAATTATTACAACATTGATAGTAAAATAAAGAAAATTATATATATTTGAAATTTAACCGGACAAAGCTGTTGTAGTCGTGCACCATCCCATGCCCTTTAAGAATCATGAAAATGTACAACTTTTAACATTGCAATAAAGAATAACATATATATATATATATTTAAATGTCTAAACTGAAAAGAGTCCAAATCAACCAATTTCCATCCGTGAAATTGAATCTTTTTTTTTTTTTTTTTTTGTTTGTTTTTAGTTTTGTTTTTTTGTTTTGTTTTGTTTTTCCCTAAGTTGAATTGAAAACTTATAAAACACATAAATTATTTTGGACAAAAGACCTTAACCAGCTCTTACAAAAAAGGGTCAACCAAAGACTTTTAATTACGATGAAAGGAGCTACAAGAAAAAATTGTTGCATTTAATAAACATAGAGAGCCAATCTATTTATTTGGTGATAATCGTTTTACACGTATATTGGATATGAATGTCAATTCAGGTTTACGAACAAATTAATGTAATAAACAGGAAAAGAGTATTAGTGGATGTAATAAATTTGTTTTACTCGTGTGTATATTATATATACTTATATATATATATATATATATATATGCATCTTATGAATCCCTTTATACATAATAGGTGAGAGTACTAATTAAAAATGACCACATATTATAAGTCCCTTTATTTGATGATTTTCATTTTGATCTTGTTCTTCATGTTTGAACCTTCAGGTTAGATCCGGAGAAAAACTCAATCTCCAATTACTTTTTGTAGTTATTATATATTTTTTAATTTTCTCACGGTGAAAGATTGTAATGTTGCAATTTTAAAACCAGAGATTTCAAACAAGTTGTGGTTTTGCATAACCAAAGAGTTTGCTTTATGATTTCATTGCATTTTAAAAGGAGGCATATAAAGCTATTAGAAATTCCCCATAACTTTAAACATTCTATATTCCTGATATTTGGAGAGTTTTATAGATTAGATTCTTCCTAATTTTGATGACGTTTCTTCTTAATTAAACTTATACTCAAATCTGGTTAACGTATTAATATTAAGGAACCAAAAAAAAAAAAAAAGGCTTACAAGAGCTTATTCCTGCATTTTACTTTCTCGACTATGATTTACAAAAAAAAAAAAAAAAAAAAAAAAAAAAAAAAAAAAAAAAACTTCTCTTACCGCAAGTGCGGCATCCGTAATCATATTATTATTATTATTTTTTTCAATTTGCTTTTTTGTTTTTTGTTTTCTTTTTATGATAGATGGATTAATTGTTAGTTATCATTCATTCAACTCTTTTGAGAGTAGTGGTTGCAGGTATAGTCAAGTGATAATACCATACATGACTCCATCTAAAGATGCAGAGTTTGAATTCCCCACCCCAAGTTCAAAAAAAAAAAAAAAAAAAAAACTCTTTGTAGAGTACTTTTAGTTTTATCTCCCTCAGTTATCTCCAAGAAATTAATATATATATATATATATCCCTTATATAATTACAAATTATTTTATCCGGAAAAGAACTCTTTAAAAATGCTATTTGGCTCTTTCTCCCTATATATATATACACTCACTTAACTAAATAACTTATGTAGACCTCTGTCTCTCTTTGGCATGATATTGTCCGTTTTGGACCTCATGTCCGCACGATTTTGCTCTTGGGCTCACCCCAAAAGACCTTATGTCATTAGGAAGTGATCTATTTACGTATGAACCATCACATATATTCATTGTCAAGCGATATAAGAATGCACAGCTTACCATTTTTCTTGTAGGAACTGATGACTGTCTAAATCACCTCTCATTTTGAGGCCCAATGTCCTCGTTGGCCACACTTCTGGTTGGATATAGTTTTTGATACCATTTGTAACGACTCATGCCTCCTTTTGGTATGAAATTGTCTACTTTGGGCCTCATGTCATAACGGTTTTATTCTTGAGATCACCCCAAAAGGCCTCAAATCATTAGGAGGTGGTCTTTTTATTTATAAACTATCACATATGTCCATCACATATACCAATAATTCCCATGTTCGGGAGTTGGCAGCCGTGGTTTTCACACTTAAGATTTTGAGGCATTACCTGTATGGAGTTCATTGCAAGATTTTTACCAATCACCAGAATTTGAAGTACTTTTTCACGCAGAAAGACTTGAACATAAGCAGCGAAGATGACTTAAATTGGTGAAGGATTATGATTGTGAGATCCTTTGTCACCCGGATAAAGTGAACAAGGTGGTTGACGCATTGAGTAGATAGTCCCTTACGACATTGATGTCAATAAAAGAGATGTCCCATTCGTTGAAGAAAGAGATTATGGATTTCGGTGTAGAGTTAATTTTGGATCACCTTTTGTCTTTGACTTTGGCTCCGACATTGTTTGATGACATTCGAGGGAAACAGGATCGAGATCCAAGCCTCTTGAGGATCAAACAAGAGGTATAAGATGAGAAATTAATGTGACGGTTGCTCTGACTGTTTCTGGTGATGGAATTCTATTTTTAGGAGAACGATTGTGTGTGCCAAATGTTGACGACTTGAGGAAGAGAGTGTTGGATGAAGCTCATGGTACCCAATAGTATGCAACCTGGATCCACCAAGATGTATAACGATTTGAAGGACTACTTTTGGTGGTTCAGAATGAAGAGAGATGTGGCAAATTTTGTGAAATCATGCTTGAATTGTCAACAAGTTAAGGCTGAACACCAAAGACCAGGAGAAGTTTTATAGTCCATTCAGATTCCTGAGTGGAAATGGGAGGACACATCGATGGGCTTTATCAATGGATTGCCGAAGACAACAAATGAATATGATGCAATTTGGGTGATTGTTGATAGATTGACGAAGTTTGCTCATTTCCTACTGATCAAGATGACAAATTCCTTGGAGCAGCTAGCTAAATTGTGTGTTAAAGAGGTGGTAAAATTACACGGAGTTCCTAAATCTATTATCTCTGACAGGGATAGTAGATTTACTTCACATTTCTGGATACGTGTTCGGGATGCTATGGGAACAAAGTTACGGTTTAGTACTACTTTTCACCCTCAAACGGATGGGCAAACAGAGAGAACTAATCAGACACTTGAAGATATACTCCACGCTTGTGCTTAGGATTTTAAGGGGATTTGGTGCAAGTTCTTACCTTTGGTAGAGTTTGCATACAATAATAGTTATTAGGCAACAATTAGGATGGCACCCTATGTAACGCCCTAAATGCTAACTAACAATAATATTAGGAAATTAACATTAGAATTAATATAGGTAATGTGATAAGATAGAAATTTCTTAATTCTAATGTTATGTTGAGTTTTTTTTTTCACAGGTGACGCGATGAGGACTCGATGTGCTAGAACAAAGTTCATGCCAAATTGTTGAATTTTTTTATGATGATTTGATAATTTTATGTGATGGCTTAAATACATATATAATAAAGAAATTGTTGCATTTATTTTTGTAAATTATATAAAACATATATATATATATACCATATTTTGTATACAGTTAAGTATATTTTACTTTATATATGTATATACAGATTGTACTGTATATATTTACCTTTATATATATAAGTATATATATGTTAAGTTATTTGATTAGTCAATTATATATAATATTATATGCATATATATTTGTGTGTGTTTATATGTGGCATGTGCGGTAAGAAAGAAAAAAAAAAGAAAAAAAAAAAAAAAGAAAGGGAAGGGAAGTTATTGCAGCCGAAGAAGAAGAAGAAGAAAGAAAGAAAAAAAAAAAAAAAAAACAAGGGTTTGACAATTTATATTTCATTAATTCCAAATTTTAATTGAAATTAATAGCTCTTGATTTATAGGGTTTCTTGTTTTGATTCTTTCTCCCTCACGCACAACCCATCCTCTTTGTCTCTCTCTCTCTCTCTGCCTCTCTCTCTCACGCACAAACACAGAAAAAAAAAAAAAAAAATTCCGTCAAACCTCCAAATTCTTCCAAGACCGAAAATCAAAGAATTTCAAGGTATGTTTCGGAATTATTTGATGATTAGGATGATTTTTGCTATTTATTTTAGTTTGAGATTCTTTGAAGGATTAGATGATTTTCATGATGAGTGTTTTATGTGAGTTTGAGGAAAGGATGAGAAATATTTATCGAATGATGATCGAAAAAAAAAAAAGGGCGATATGGTTGATTTTGTGAACAAGACGAAATTAGGGTTCTTTTTTTTTATTTATTTCTTTATTTACGATTTCATTGATATGGTGATTGAATAATTTCATATGTTAGAAATATGTCTTAGGGCTGTTTTCGTGTGTGTATGAATTATATAAATATTGTGATGATAATTTATATATATATATTTCTATTTATTTTCGGATTTGACATTGCTACTGGAATTTCCAGATTCTAAGGTAAGCATTTCAAACGGTTTTTAAGGGTGCAAATGGACTCCATTTTTAACAAATTTGATATTGTTGGAAATCCCTAGATGTCTATTTTCATTTGAAATCAGTTTCATATCATTTGGAGTTATGTGTGAATTTTTATGATTTTTCAAATAGACAGAGGTCGGACTGCCAAGTTTGGTAAAATTTTAATGATCAGAATTCGAAACTGTTTTTGAGAATGCAAACGGTCTTCGTTTTTAACAAATTTGATATTGTTAGAAAGCTATAGATGTCTATTTTCATTTGGAATCAGTTTTATAGCATTTGGATATATCTGCAAATTTTTGTGATTTTTCAAACTGAAAAAGGTCCGGCTGCCAGTTTCGGTAAAAAGTTTAGAAATCAATTTCAAAACTATTTTTGAGGGTCCAAACGGTCTTCATTTTTTATGAATTGGATACCATTAGAAAGATCTGGATGTCTACTTTCATTTAAAATTAGCTTCAGATCATTTGGAGCTCTGTATGAATTTTTATGAATTTTTGAAGGGACAAAGGTCTGTTTGGCAGATTCTATCAAAATTTGAAATTTCATGAAATTGTTCAATTTTTGTGTTTTGATGTAATTAAATGATGAAATAGGCCTTGTAGGTGCTGCTATGATATGATGGATGTATTTGATGAATTATTTTGAGCTTTTGTTGATTTTATTATATTTATTATTTATGGCATGAACGGTTCTAAAGACGAGCACTCGAGATCTCAATCGCGCGTCACCATCGGAAAATTCAAAAAGGTTAAGTAAGGCGTTTAGGTAAGTACACTCTCACCTGCAACATGAATTAAAGATTTGAGAAGTATATATATTTTGATGTTGATGATGATGTTATGATGTTCTTAAATAATACTTCTCCTATGATGACGTTTTGATGAAACATTTTGATGAAAAGTATATATATATGGTATGTATATGTATTTTTATGTTTTAAAATGGCGTTGTACACCCTTGATGATGATGATGATGATGATGTCCGGTGAGCGGACTTTTGTCACCGTTGGTTTGGGATTTGCTACCCCAACCCTTCCGTGACTAGCGCGCTATGATGGTACAACGCCGGGCCCAATATATGATGGTTTTAAAAGTAAAAAGTTTTTAAATGATGTTTATATTTATGATGATAAAAGAAAAATGTTTGTTTACATTTGTGAGATTTAAGTGTCTTACTAAGCCCTTGCTTATATAAGTTAATTCATGTTGCAGATAAAGGAAAGGGTAAGTCATAGTGTTGGAGGAGCTTGGAGCGGACAGCGGGACGATATGTGATAGGAAAACGGGAGGAACGATCATAAGATGGACATTTTTGATTTCAATTGAAGTTTTGAGATTTTAATTTATTATTATTTGATTGGATGTTCTATAAGGATTTAAATTTTATTTCATGAGTTGGGTTTTAAAAATATATATATACTTAAATTAATTATGAAGTATAATTTTGATATAGTTTAAAAAAAAAAAAAAAAAAATTTCTAGAGTTTTCTAAAATTATCTAAGTAAAGTTTTCCGTTATATAAAGATTTTTATTTTAAGCTTAATCTTTTCCGCAATTATATAAGAGATGAATGATTAAATAAGAAGTCAACTGTAACGGTCCGTGAGGGGTCGTTACAGATATGGTATCAGAGAGGTTTCCTATTTCCTATCATGCATCGCCACGTATCCACTTCAAACTTCTTCAAGTAAGTAATTAACTAGTTTCCTTAAATAGAAATTTAAGAATTGTGAGGTGATGTTCTATTTATGGAAAGTTTGAATCCTGACTCGATATTCAAAAAAAAAAAATTTCTTAATAACTAGTTTGCTATTAACAGATGACTAGGATAAGATGGTACGCGGACGAGGACGTGCAGCTCGAGGACGTGCAGTTCGAGGACGTGGTAATGGTTGAGGGCATGTCGAAGATGAGGTTGCTGCGGAACCTAACTTGGCAGAAGTTATGGCACAGTTGCGTCAAGACCAACGAAGGGGTCGTGGACAAGTTGAAAATGAAGCGGTGGCAGAACCTAATTTAGTAGAACTGGTGGTTCAACTTCAGAGGCAAGTTCAGGAACAACAGGCTCTCATTAATAACTTGCAAGCTAATGCCAACAGAGTGGAAGTCCCCATTAATCCACCGGCTGCCCAACCAGTGCAAAATAGAGGAGTTCAGGCAGCAACAAATCATGAACCTCTGTATCTGCGATTCAAGAGGATGAAGCCTAAGGAATTCAATGGTTCGACTGACCCTTTGGTAGCTCAAGGATGGTTGAAGTCGATCGAGTTAGTGCTTAATTTCATGGATTTAACCGATAATGAGAAAGTGAAGTGTGCTTCCTACTGTTGGATGGATGATGCTAGAATCTGGTGGGAAGGAATAGAGCTGAGCAGGGACATAAGTCAGATGATATGGGAAGACTTTATCCAAGAATTTAACGAGCAGTATTTCAACATGTCTGTGACCAGGGAACACTATGACGAGTTTAATAACTTTCGTCAAGGAAATTTATCGGTGACAGAAGCTGTTAAGCGGTTCAACCAACTAGCACGCCTTTGTCCCCATATGGTTCCAAATGAACAAGAACGGCTGAGGAGAATGATCGGGATGTTGAGACCCGAGATTGCAGTGATTGTTGATAGCGGGACTGCTCCACCAACCACCACAGCTGAATGTGTCAAGTGTGCCCTTCGTGCGGAATATCATCTAAATAAGCAAAAGGAAAGCCAGCCTCGTCAGAACGAAGTCCCTAAGAACAACAACAACAACCAGAACCGTGGAAACTTCGGAAATCAAGGCAGGTCTCAAGGAGGTCAGTGGAACAATAACAAGAGGAAGGGGAACTTTTCCAATCAGAGGAACCACAACAACCGTCAAGGAGGGGGCCAACCAGCTAAGCAAGCTAGGAACATTCCACCTTGTTCTAAGTGTGGAAAGCTACATTTGGGGGAGTGCCGTATGGGCACAAATCTATGTTATGGTTGTGGACGCGAGGGTCATCTTTCCAAGGATTGTCCGAACAAGACTTACCAACCCTTCCAGCAAAGACAACAGAGAAACCCACCAGCTCAGCTCCACAGTATGCAGGCCGCTCTTGATGGACCTCATATTTCCCAGGGACGACTTGAGGCTCCTCCACTTACCACCAATGCCAGAATTTTCACCATGACCAAAGAAGAAGTAGCTGCTGAGACTTCTATTGTTGTCACAGGTCAGATACTTGTCTATAATCAGTATGCTAATGTTCTTTTCGACACAGGAGCCTCACACTCCTTTGTGTCTTCTACTTTTGCTAAAAGGCTAGGCATAGATCAGGATATCTTGAATCAGAGATTCACTACGACACTACCCTCTGGGGAAGTGATGATGTCTACTCATTGGCTACGAGCAGTGCCAATGAGAATTGTTGATAGAGAGTTCTACAGTAATCTGATAGTGCTCGAGATGTTTGATTATGACCTAATTTTAGGTATGGATTTCTTGGGCAAGTATAACGCGTCTATTGAATGCCGAAGACGTAAGGTCGTGTTTGATCCCGAAGGAGATGATCGGTTTGAATTCATTGGTGATGCGAAGAAGAAGGCGAAGTTGTTCCTATCAGCAATGAAGGCTCGAAAAATGCTAGCCAATGGCTGTAACGGTTTCTTAGCCAGTATCGTAGATAAGAAGAAAGAAGATAAATTGAAGCTTGAAGATGTACCTGTTGTACGAGATTTTTGTGATGTGTTTCCAGAGGACTTGCCAGGTTTGCCGCCAGATAGAGAAATCGAGTTCGAGATTGAGTTAGCGCCGGGCACTGGGCCAATCTCCAAGGCACCTTATCGTATGGCACCTGCTGAATTGAAGGAATTACATGAGCAACTTCAAGAGCTGTTGAACAAGGGTTTCATTCGCCCTAGTCATTCACCGTGGGGAGCTCCGGTTTTATTTGTGAAGAAGAAGGATGGGACAATGAGACTCTGCATCGACTATAGAGAACTAAACAAGGCGACCATAAGGAACAGGTACCCATTGCCGAGAATTGATGATTTATTCGACCAATTGCAAGGTGCGACTGTGTTTTCGAAGATTGATTTACGATCTGGTTACCACCAACTGAATATCAAGGAAGGAGATATTCACAAGTCAGCCTTCAGAACTCGATATGGTCATTATGAGTTTGTGGTCATGCCATTTGGGTTGACCAATGCCCTGCTGCTTTCATGGACCTGATGAATAGAGTGTTTAAGGAGTTTCTGGATAAGTTTGTGATAGTCTTTATCGATGATATTCTCATTTATTCAAAGACTCGAGACCAACATGAGAAGCATATAAGGACAGTTTTGCAGACATTGAAACAACACCAGTTGTATGCCAAATTCTCTAAGTGCGAGTTTTGGTTGGATCGTGTGGCATTCCTTGGTCATGTGATTTCTAAAGATGGCGTAATGGTGGATCCCGCGAAGGTTGAGGCTGTTAGTAATTGGAAGAAACCAACAAACGCAAGTGAGATCAGAAGTTTCCTTGGTTTAGCAGGATATTACAGGAAATTTGTGGCTGATTTCTCAAAACTTGCTATGCCACTTACGACACTTACTCGAAAAGGAAAGAAGTTCGAATGGACAGAGGACTGCGAAAGAGCTTTCAAGAGCTGAAGAGACGACTCACAAGTGCTCCAATCTTGACGATTCCGGATGGGGATGAAGGGTTTGTAATTTACAGTGATGCTTCTAAGATGGGACTAGGTGCAGTCTTGATGCAGAATGGGAATGTAATTGCCTATGCTTCAAGGCAATTGAAGGACTACGAGAAGAACTATCCCACCCATGACCTAGAGTTGGCTGCCGTTGTTTTTGCATTGAAAATATGGAGGCATTATTTGTATGGAGTCCGATGTCAAATATTCACTGATCACCAAAGTTTGAAGTACTTCTTCATGCAGAAGGATTTGAATATGAGGCAAAGGAGGTGGCTTGAGCTAGTTAAGGATTACGACTGTGAAATCCTATACCACCCGGGGAAGGCAAATAGGGTAGCTGATGCATTGAGTCGGAAGACCCCAGCCACGTTAATGTCCTTGAATGCGATGTCCAAGCCCCTTCAAAAGGAGATTTTTGATTTTGGGTTGGAATTAATAGTTGGACAACTTTCTGCAATGACCTTGTCTCCAACTATTTTAGATGACATTCGGAGCAAACAAGACCTTGATCCAAGCCTTGTGAGAATTAAAAAGGAAATGCTCGAAGGGAAGTGTGAAGGATTTAGTGTGTCTGATGATGGAGTGCTGAAGCTTAAGGAACGGTTATGTGTTCCTAAAGACGAGGAGTTGAGGAAAAAGATTCTTGAAGAGGCGCACAATACCCCGTATACGCTTCATCCTGGTGCAACCAAAATGTACATGGATCTTAAGAATAGTTTCTGGTGGTTCGGAATGAAGAAGGATGTAGCACACTATGTGAAGCATTGTTTGACGTGCCAACAAGTTAAGGCTGAGCACCAAATGCCAGGAGGGGTGCTCCAGTCAATTCAGATACCAGAATGGAAATGGGAAGACATTGCGATGGACTTTATTACTGGATTGCCAAGGACTACGAATGGATATGATGCTATATGGGTGGTCATTGACAGATTGACCAAGTCAGCACATTTTCTTCCTATACGATTGACGTTCTCGATGGAACAGTTGGTAGAATTATATGTGAAGGAGGTCGTGAGGCTTCATGGTGTTCCCAGATCTATTATTTCGGATCGAGATAGTAGGTTCACCTCTCATTTCTGGAAGAGCGTTCAAGCGGCTATGGGTACGAAGTTGAAATTTAGCACAGCTTTTCATCCGCAAACAGACGGTCAGACGGAGAGGACTAATCAAACACTTGAGGATATGCTTCGAGCTTGTGTCTTGGACTTCAAAGGGAGTTGGTGTAAGTTTTTACCGTTGGCTGAGTTCGCTTATAACAATAGTTATCAAGCGACGATTGGGATGGCTCCCTATGAGGCACTTTACGGAAGACGTTGTAGGTCCCCAATTTATTGGCATGAGGCTGGGGAGAAGAAGCTAGCAGAGTCGGAACTTAAGGAGAAAACTGACTTCTTCAATAAGACGACCGAAGCATTGAAGGTGATTCAGCAGCGGATTGCCACAGCTCAAAGTAGGCAGAAAAGCTATGCAGATGTGCGTCGAAGGCCTTTAGAGTTTGAGGTTGGAGACTTGGTGTTTATCAAGGTCGCCCCGATGAAGGGTGTGATGCGATTTGGGAAGAAAGGCAAGCTTAGTCCCAGGTATGTGGGACCATATATGGTGATTGAGCGTATCGGCAATGTGGCTTACAAGTTAGATTTACCGCAGGAGATGACATCCATCCACAATGTATTTCATGTCTCGATGTTGAAGAAGTATGTACCGGATCCATCTCACGTCATCCAACCGCAATCGATTCAGATTCAAGAGGATATGAGTTACGAAGAGAAACCATTTGAATTCTTGATCGAAAGACGAAGACCTTGAGAAACAAAGAGATCCCCTTAGTGAAAGTTCTTTGGCGTAATCACAAGATGGAGGAAGCTACATGGGAGCGAGAAGACACTATGAGAACGAATTATCCGGAATTATTCTAAGTTTCGAGGACGAAACTTTTATAAGGTAAGAGGGATTGTAACGCCCTAAATGCTAACTAACAATAATATTAGGAAATTAACATTAGAATTAATATAGGTAATGTGATGAGATAGAAATTTCTTAATTCTAATGTTATGTTGAGTTTTTTTTTCACAGGTGACGCGATGAGGACTCGATGTGCTAGAACAAAGTTCATGCAAAATTGTTGAATTTTTTTATGATGATTTGATAATTTTATGTGATGGCTTAAATACATATATAATAAAGAAATTGTTGCATTTATTTTGTAAATTATATAAAACATATATATATATATATATACCATATTTTGTATACAGTTAAGTATATTTTACTTTATATATGTATATACAGATTGTACTGTATATATTTACCTTTATATATATAAGTATATATATGTTAAGTTATTTGATTAGTCAATTATATATAATATTATATGTATATATATTTGTGTGTGTTTATATGTGGCATGTGCGGTAAGAAAGAAAAAAAAAAAGAAAAAAAAAAAAAAAAGAAAGGGAAGGGAAGTTATTGCAGCCGAAGAAGAAGAAGAAGAAAGAAAGAAAAAGAAAAAAAAAAAAAACAAGGGTTTGACAATTTATATTTCATTAATTCCAAATTTTAATTGAAATTAATAGCTCTTGATTTATAGGGTTTCTTGTTTTGATTCTTTCTCCCTCACGCACAACCCATCCTCTTTGTCTCTCTCTCTCTCTGCCTCTCTCTCTCACGCACAAACACAGAAAAAAAAAAAAAAAAAAATTCCGTCAAACCTCCAAATTCTTCCAAGACCGAAAATCAAAGAATTTCAAGGTATGTTTCGGAATTATTTGATGATTAGGATGATTTTTGCTATTTATTTTAGTTTGAGATTCTTTGAAGGATTAGATGATTTTCATGATGAGTGTTTTATGTGAGTTTGAGGAAAGGATGAGAAATATTTATCGAATGATGATCGAAAAAAAAAAAAAGGGCGATATGGTTGATTTTGTGAACAAGACGAAATTAGGGTTCTTTTTTTTATTTATTCTTTATTTACGATTTCATTGATATGGTGATTGAATAATTTCATATGTTAGAAATATGTCTTAGGGCTGTTTTCGTGTGTGTATGAATTATATAAATATTGTGATGACACTACTACAGAATGTAGATACCACGACGGTTTTTAACCGTCGTGATAATATTTCCACGACGGTCATCTAACCGTCGTGGAATCCAGAGTCGTGGAATCTAAAAAGATTCCACGACGGTTCTTTACCCGTCGTGGAATAGGTAAAAAAAGTTCCAAAAATTAACATTTTGACAACTATACCACGACGGTTCTAACTAAAAACCGTCGTGGTAACAGTCTTGATAGATGACATACCACGACGGTTATACAGATAAACCGTCGTGGTATTTAACGTTACCACGACGGTTATGTATAGTACCCGTCGTGGAATATGTAAAAATAGTACCAAAAATTAACATTTTGACAAATATACCACGACTGTTCTAATTAACCGTCGTGGTATATTTTTGGTAAAAATAGTACCAAAAATTAACATTTTGGAATATGCGATTTACCACGACGGTTTATGTAAATAACCGTCGTGGTATATAGACTTAACACGACGGTCCGTGTATAAACCGTCGTGGTATTATTATTTCCACGACGGTTTCTGTTGTTAACCGTCGTGGTAGGTCGTGACGTATGCAAAAAAAATATCCATTCGTTTAATTGAACCATGCCAGTTCGTTCATTCCTGTTCATTCATTCATGACATGAAAAATTTAAGCAGCAAAGAATTAAATAATAACATAAATGATATAGCCGATACAATGTACAACAATTAATATATATAGAACTAATTAACTACTGCTATATATACAAAATTTAAACTAAATGCTTTGCCTCAGTATTGTATGAAGCTCATGACATATGTAGTCCACTCTTGCCTAACCAAATTCAAATCAGCTTCATTATAAGAAGTCTTGTTTTGCAATAAGGCAAGTCCATCGACGTTCAACGTTATTTCTCGCATGAACCCCAATACAAAATAGCCGCACTGCACATTTCCTTGCTGTATCGGGCATCGGGCAGTCTGAATCAACGTCTTGCAGTTGCGTCGCTTTGTTATTCCTCGTCCCACCAGCAATTTCCAATCGTTTAGTGCCCTAACAATTTAACAATTATCAATTATCAATACATCCGGAACAACAATTATGGAATGTAAAATTAATCATGGAACTATGCCGATCAAATAACACTTACAACGTAATTAGCTGTTGAAAATCTTCACCCGGATCGTTTCCAAGAGGATTAAAATAGAGCACGGAGTCATCCCACGGATTAATAACAGCCAATATCCAATGTTGGTCGCTGTTATATGGCATGAGAACAAGCCTTCCCCTTGGTATGTTTGTTATGATCCGGATGATATTGTCGGCTCTCTCTCGAATGTAGGCTACGCGATCTACATTCTGTTGAACTGGCGAGACAAGGAATGGAGATATAAACACGAAACGTTGATCCAATCCTGCTCTTGCACAACAATCCGATAAGTAGCTGCAAAATATTAAGTCAAACTTGTTACGCGTGCAAAATCAACATATATATCTAACTTTGATGCTAATTGGAACAATAATTAAGTATTGTTTAAGGAAAAAGCATTTACCTGATGTAAACCGTTATACTGCTTGCACTGATTTCTTTAAAGGTTATGAAATCATATACATCTTCATACCCAGTATATATGGGCATTTCATCGGATTGTTGTGGTGGGCACGAAATCTGGCTACCGTCACTCAAGGAACTTTGTGCGTAATAAGCCAGCGGTCTCAGTTCAATCGGAATTGCATCGAAGTCAAACGTAGGAGGTACTTCTTTTGCCGTTTGCTGTTGTACCTCCGGTTGTGACTGTAGTTTCTTCCTCCCGGCTCTCTTTTTTATTCGTTTCTTTCCTTTGCTTCCGGGTCGGGAGCTTGACTGGGACCTCGACTGGCTTGGCTTAAACTGCTCTGAATCACGACTAATTTTTTGGGCCAAGCAACAAACCCCCCGACAACCTCTTCTATGTATGTGGCTTCATTCGTCGGAATCGGAAGGAGTGCACGTTTCAATTTTGGGACACTGATTGTCACCCGCACATTCCCCGCGCCCAAAAGAATCCCATGGACTGTGTCGGTTGGAACACAGTCCATGTATGCCTTGCCTAGTGCAACCAAAACTTCTCCACCATTAATAAAATCAGTAAGGAAAAGTTGGCATTCCTTACTTTCATTAGGCATGGGCTGCGGATCCGGCGCGTCCGCGTCTTTCTCATTGAGTGTGCAACTCGCCTTGAAACTGTTGTGCTGATCAACAGTTTCTGGGGCTGCCTCCTCGGCCATCGTCTCACGGTTGATACCGTGCTTCGCACAAAGTTCCTGCACCGTTCTTTCCAAGGCAGCCAGCTGTCGTTTCATAAAGGAGACTTCAGGATTCTCCCTTGGTACGTGCATGGCATTGTAGTATTGCGCCTGCTTGACAAATTTCGATTGCCCACGAAGACGACCGGAATATTCGGGATTGCCCAAAGACTTGGTCAAAATGTCTTCTGTCCCCACGGATTCGAAGCTTCCTTGGGTGTCTTGTTGTGTTAATTCGTCCTATAACAATTACACAATATGTTATTCATCCCGTAAACATAATGGAGACAATCTTAGACTTTATTTGAAATAGGATCCGTGGACTTACTATTTGATCGCCGATAATTTTAATCGATGGATTCTTGTACTCTCCATCGGGCTTGATCCGCGTGTCCCGCCAAATAACATGTCGGTCCGCATATGAACCCGTCTTTTCGAACTGCAATTTAGTAATTAAAGTTAGTAAACATAACTAACACATACTTCAAAATAAAATTTATATAGACTTTAAGCTTTTTTCCCAATTAATTAACGTACGATTTCTTGATCACGTTTCCTATAGCCGTCTCGGCCTGTGGTAGAACCGTATTTGCTCTTTTTCCGTCTCTCGATTCCTTGATCGGATAGCCTCTTGAAATCACCCGTCCGTCGATAGGTAATAAACCTTTCCCAATCGTCCTGGCTGATGGTTGGGTAATTGTTAACCACCTTTGCCGGTCGTTGCCAAACACTTTCATCATCAATATGATCCCTAACAAAGGCTTGGTAAAGATCATATCGAAAACATTTAGCCGACTCCCCACAGGACTTCAAAACTTGCTTTTTGTGTGATTCATCAACTGTGAATGAAGTTACAACTTCCAACCACACTTGTTCTTTCCTCGGTTCCAAATCAGCACTTCTGAAATCAGCAATCCAAATTGGAATGTGCTCCCGAGCTAGCACTCCAATCCAACTCTGTAATTCATCACCTTCCTTGCCAATTGGTTGGCCTTTTGCGTCAAACGAAACTTGAATTCGTTCTCCCCTCGTCCTAACAACGTGCACTCTTTTAAGGAGAGTTGCTCTTCGTTTTCCCTCCTCGTCGGCATTAAATCTTGAAGAGTTGGTTCTTCGTGGTTTTCCAACTTGAGTTTGGGTTAAAACTTCTTCTTGTTGATCTTTTGACATTGTAAATCAATCTACATTGGCACAAAACACCAAATGTGTATGACAGGGGCATTTAATCGAACTTGTACTTTACAAACAATCACGACAAACAAGAACTTTAATTTTATCCGGAAATTTCACAAATCCGAGCCTAACCAACCACACAAAGAGGCATTTAATAAACCACGTAATATGCAAACATTTAACTCAGAAAATGACATTCTTAACAAATCCGAGCCTTACCCAACCATTTCAAATCAATATAAATCACAAACACAATACCCAAGGACCGAAAATGTTATCTCTGGCTTTTGCCCATTTCGGCCTTGAGTGTAATCAAGTTCGACACCCATAATCAACAATCACAATCAATTATTTTCGACTTAGTTGACCGAAATTACCCACATTCGTGCATTACCCAAGCAATATGCATCACAACTTACCGGATATGGAGAGAGTGGGTTGTGGTCGGCGAGAGACACTGGGAAAGTCCGAAATCAAGCGTCGTTATTGGTGGAGGAGTTGCGTCGGAGAATGGAGGAAACTGAAAGAAGTGCGACGATGGCGTCGGAGTTTGAGTGTTCAGAGAGTTTGTGAAGATTTGAAAGGGAGGGAGCGACGAGAGAGAACTGGAGAGAGTTTGGGAATAAGGCTCGGGATGAAATGGGTTTGGGAGAAAGGGGTTTTTTTATAGGTTTTATTAAAAGCGGCAAAAAATTGAACAGTTCCAAAAATTTCAAAAATTGCCGCTAAACAATATACCACGACGGTTTATTCAAAAACCGTCGTGGAAATATATCCTACCACGACGGTTAAATTTCACCCGTCGTGGAATTCGACATACAACGACAGTTTTTAAAAACCGTCGTGATAGGATATGTATTTGCAGCCACCGACTATCTACCACGACGGTCAACAGAAGAAACGGTCGCGAATAGGTAAACAACCACGACGGTTTTTTTCACTGACCGTCGTGGTAGATTGTGTACCACGACGGTTTTTTTCTGACCGTCGTGATAGGGTCAGTCGCCGCCTCAACTACCACGACGGTTTTTAATCTGACCGTCGTGGAATTAAGGACTACCACGACGGTTTTTTAAGACCGTCGTGATAGGTTCAGTGCTAATTTTTCCCCTTATCTACCACGACGGTCAGCTAAAAGACCGTTGTGGTATATTTCTACCACGACGGTTAGAAAATTTCACCGTCGTGGTATATTACATACCACGACGGTTTTTTCGAAAAACCGTCGTTGTAGGTTAGAAATTTACACAAAATAATTTTAAAATTGTTAATATAATCCCTTTCTGTCGCAAAACCTGTATGTTGTGCAATAAAATATTGTGGATTATTATTTGCTTCCATAAGTATTTGCATGTATAAATAATTCCCATATAACAATGCGGAATGAAAAAACCGTATCTAATTAAATGTTTACAACGTACATAAGAATTAAAGATTTTGGTAATTATTCTTTTTCTGCTTTTTTTTCGGCTTCTCAACACGTGTCCACTCGACGTCTAATCGAAGTAAATGTGATACATCATCGTCAAAATCATCAATCTCCTCCACCGGTGGCAAACCCGTTGTAAATGATGGAATGTCGGTGCCATCGTCAATATCTTCTTGGCCATCCCGGATCATTCTTGACTTCATTGGCACAACTAAAGACAACTCTATATCTGCGGAATCCGTTGTATAAAATACTTGTACCGCTTGTGACGCCATGATGAAGGGATCATTTTTGTATCCCAATCGCCTAAAGTCCACCACTATCACGCCGTCACTATCAACCTTAACATAATTATTGTCAGCCCACTTGCATTTAAAGAGTGCTATTCGCAAGCCGCAATAATCAAGTTCCCAAATATCCTCAATGAACCCAAAGTAATTCATGGAACTAAAGACCGGATTCTTGTCCTTTGCGGATGAAATATGCATAGACTCGGCCCGAAGGGTGACACCACTATTCTGTACGGGATGCTTCTCATCTCTATCCCGAGTGTAGAAGGAGTTGCCATTGACAAGGTACGATGTATATCTTGTGACTATCGATGACGGACCTCTAGATAACTTCATTACGTTTTGTGAAACACCAAGCTTCGTATGCAAATATTTTCTTATCCACTCCCGGAATGTCCGATTCTGCTCATCTTGAATCCACTTCTCACTTCTTCCTTTTCTTGGATTCGCAGCTCTTATTTCCGCCATATGAACCTGAAAGAAAGACTCCATTTCCTTAGCATTGTGCAAAACATACAAACAAGCTTTTTCCCATTCATCTTGATTTACTGATGAATGAACGGCCACCGATAGTCCTTTCGACGTAAATAGCCCGCTTGTTGGCAACCCTATTGGGTCCGCGTTGGACATATACTCAGAGCAAAATTCAACTGATTCCTCGGCTATGTAGTTTTCCACTATACAACCCTCCGGCCTATTTCGGTTCTTCACATATCCCTTCAAGACCTTCATGTACCTTTCAAAAGGATACATCCACCTCAAATACACCGGGCCACATAACTTAACTTCCCGAACTAAGTGCACACATAGATGGATCATTATATCAAAAAAGGCTGGTGGGAAATACTTCTCAAGCAGGCACAATGTCATAACCAATTCCGATTGTAGCGAATCTAGCATCATTGGATCAATTACCTTCGAGCATATTGAATTGAAAAATGAGCATAACTTCGTAATTGAGTATCTCACATCTTTTGTTAAAACTCCCCGCAAAGCAAGAGGTAATAATTGTTGCATCAAGATATGACAATCATGTGTTTTCATTCCAACGAGCCGCAAATCTTTCATCGACACCAACCTTTGAAGTTGGAAGAGTACCCACTCGGCTCTTTCACGGATGCAAGCCACTCACAAAGCTTTCTCTTCTCCTGTCTGGATAATGTGTGCTTTGCTGGCGGTAAGTAAGTGCCGTTCGATCTTTTCTCGGGGAGCAAATTCGTTCTAATCTTCATCTCTTGAAGGTCCAACCGTGCCTTTTCACCATCTTTAGTCTTATTCGGAATGTCAAGCAACGTGCCCACTATGGATTCACAGACGTTTTTCTCAATATGCATAACATCTAAGCAATGACGCACGTAAAGTGACTTCCAATATGGAAGTTCAAAGAAGATTGACTTCTTCTTCCAAGGTCCATCGAGGACTGGATCCTTACGTTTCCTCTTTCCCAAAACAACCTTCACATCTTTAACCATCTCAAATACATCCTCGCCAGTCAAAATCCGAGGAGCGATTCTTTCTTCGGTATTGCCATCAAAAGCCTTCTTCTGTTTGCGATATCGATGATTTTTCGGCAAGAACCTCCTGTGACCAAGGTAAACGGTTTTCTTACCATTCTTCAACCGGATGGAAGATGTTTCCTTCATACAAACTGGACAACCGATAGCACTCTTCACAGGATAACCAGATAGGTTGCCAAGTGCAGGAAAGTCATTAATTGTCCAAATCAACATTGCACGAAGATTGAACGTATCTTGACGGTGAGAATCTTTCACTTGTAAACCATCATCCCACAACCTTTTTAGGTCATCGATTAATGGTGCCAAGTAAACATCAATGTCATTCCCCGGTTGTTGAGGGCCTGAGATCAATAATGTCAACATCAAGAACTTCCGCTTCATGCAAACGTCTGGAGGGAGATTGTAGTTGACAAGTATGACTGGCCAGGTACTATGCCGACTACTCATGTTACTATGCGGGTTCATTCCATCCGTCGACAAACCGAGATGTAAATTCCTTGGTTCTGCACTAAAATATGGATGATTGTCATCAAAGGTCTTCCATTGCGGTGCGTCGGCCGGATGCCTAAGCTTGCCATCGTCAACACGTTTATCATGATGCCATGTCAAACTCTTAGCATGCTGTGCATTACGGAACAAACGGCGGAAACGTGGAGCTGGTGGAATGTACCATAACACCTTCACCGGCACTCCTTTACTACCATTCGATGGCACCTTGCCCTTCTTCCATCTTAACTCATTACAAACCGGACATTCATCTAACTCTTCATATTCTCTCCGGTAAAGCACGCAATCATTTGGACAAGCATGTATCTTCTCGTATTCCATTCCCAACGTGCTCAACGTCTTCTTCGCCTCGTACATACTAGGTGGCACTTTGTTATCCTCCGGTAAAACATCTTTTAGAAAAGCTAAAAGAGTCGTGAAACTAGAATTTGTCCACCCTCCCGACGCTTTCATATTCCATAATTTAACCAATGCCCCTAATTTTGTATATTTTGTACACCCGGCATACAAGGGCGTTTCGACATCATTAATCATTTCCTCAAATAACTCCGGACGGTGCACAAAGTTTTCTTCCAAATCATTAATCATATTGTACATATTATCACCAACGTTTTCATCAACAATGTTTTCCTCAACAATAGGCTCTTTACCTTTAGTACTAGTCGATGTTCTCTTAATATGGACAAAATCTTCGCCATGTAAATACCATGTTTGGTAAGAACAAATTATCCCATAAGCGCGCAAATGCCCTCTAACATCATCAATGGAATGGGATCTATGATTACCACAAACTTGACACGGACACCGAATCTTATCGTCTTGTGTATGAGATTTGGCAAATGACAAAAATTCTTTAACACCATCTTCATATGCTTTAGTCAATCTATCAAACCACATCCATTTCCTATCCATGATTTGCGCGCAAATCCTAAACCAATAAATCAAAGCCCTCGAAGTCAATAGGTGTGCATATTTTTAAATTGCACGCATGAATATCATTTGCATTTAATTAGTTACGTTATATATAAATAGTCCCAGCACATGCATTAATTAAATCAACAATATATTTACTAAAAAAATCCAAAAAACATAACATAACTACTACTATAAATACAATTAAAAAATCGGCCCGGGTTATTTAAATAAATACCAAAATCCAAAAAAAAAATTACATCGTAATTTTAAAAATACATTTATTTAGGATTTAAATAAAAAATCCAAATCTAAAAATACATTGATTGTGATCACTAAATTAAACACTTTTCAGTATTTAACGTATAAAAGGAATCCAAAAAAATACAAATTAAAATTAATAATCTGGGTTCGTAAATAAAAAATTAGCACTTCTGAAAACATCAAAAAGATAAGTTAATTTGGGTCATCATGACTTACAAGAATGATGATCGACCAGTACTGGTGGTGGGTGGGGTCTAACAGCGGCGTATGGAACTGTTGTCGGAGCGATCTGGTATGAGATTTGTTCACTTAGAGCTGGTGTATCGATGTGGGAAAAACAGAGCTTCTCGAGCTACGCGCTATGTCTGAACAAAAAGGGGGAATACTTGACTTCCACGACGGTTTTCATAGAACCGTCGTGGAAGTCAATAATTCCACGACGGTTTTATTTAACCGTCGTGTAATATTCTAGACTTACACGACGGTTTTATTTAACCGTCGTGGAATCGTCTGACTTCCACGACGGTTTTCATAGAACCGTCGTGGAAGTCAATAATTCCACGACGGTTTCCTGGACACCGTCGTGGAAATATATACTTCCACGACGGTTTTAAAAACCCGTAGTGGAAGGATAGACTTCCACGACGGTTTTCGGAGACCTACTGTTGTTCCGTGTTTTTGGCTCAGTTTCCACGACGGTTTTTGAATAACGGTCGTGGAATCTCCGTCGTGGTATCCACATTCTGTAGTAGTGTGATAATTTATATATATATATTTCTATTTATTTTCGGATTTGACATTGCTACTGGAATTTCCAGATTCTAAGGTAAGAATTCCAAACGGTTTTTAAGGGTGCAAATGGACTCCATTTTTAACAAATTTGATATTGTTGGAAAGCCCTAGATGTCTATTTTCATTTGAAATCAGTTTCATATCATTTGGAGTTATGTGTGAATTTTTATGATTTTTCAAATAGACAGAGGTCGGACTGCCAAGTTTGGTAAAATTTTAATGATCAGAATTCGAAACTGTTTTTGAGAATGCAAACGGTCTCCGTTTTTAACAAATTTGATATTGTTAGAAAGCTATAGATGTCTATTTTCATTTGGAATCAGTTTTATAGCATTTGGAGATATCTGCAAATTTTTGTGATTTTTCAAACTGGAAAAGGTCCGGCTGCCAGTTTCGGTAAAAAGTTTAGAAATCAATTTCAAAATTATTTTTGAGGGTCCAAACGGTCTTCATTTTTTATGAATTAGATACCATTAGAAAGATCTGGATGTCTACTTTCATTTAAAATTAGCTTCAGATCATTTGGAGCTCTGTATGAATTTTTATGAATTTTTGAAGGGACAAAGGTCTGTTTGGCAGATTCTATCAAAATTTGAAATTTCATGAAATTGTTCAATTTTGTGTTTTGATGTAATTAAATGATGAAATAGGCCTTGTAGGTGCTGCTATGATATGATGGATGTATTTGATGAATTATTTTGAGCTTTTGTTGATTTTATTATATTTATTATTTATGGCATGAACGGTTCTAAAGACGAGCACTCGAGATCTCAATCGCGCGTCACCATCGGAAAATTCAAAAAGGTTAAGTAAGGCGTTTAGGTAAGTACACTCTCACCTGCAACATGAATTAAAGATTTGAGAAGTATATATATTTTGATGTTGATGATGATGTTATGATGTTCTTAAATAATACTTCTCCTATGATGACGTTTTGATGAAACATTTTGATGAAAAGTATATATATATGGTATGTATATGTATTTTTATGTTTTAAAATGGCGTTGTACACCCTTGATGATGATGATGATGATGTTGTCCGGTGAGCGGACTTTTGTCACCGTTGGTTTGGGATTTGCTACCCCAACCCTTCCGTGACTAGCGCGCTATGATGGTACAACGCTGGGCCCAATATATGATGGTTTTAAAAGTAAAAAGTTTTTAAATGATGTTTATATTTATGATGATAAAAGAAAAATGTTTGTTTACATTTGTGAGATTTAAGTGTCTTACTAAGCCCTTGCTTATATAAGTTAATTCATGTTGCAGATAAAGGAAAGGGTAAGTCATAGTGTTGGAGGAGCTTGGAGCGGACAGCGGGACGATATGTGATAGGAAAACGGGAGGAACGATCATAAGATGGACATTTTTGATTTCAATTGAAGTTTTGAGATTTTAATTTATTATTATTTGATTGGATGTTCCATAAGGACTTAAATTTTATTTCATGAGTTGGGTTTTAAAAATATATATATATACTTAAATTAATTATGAAGTATAATTTTGATATAGTTTAAAAAAAAAAAAAAAAATTTCTAGAGTTTTCTAAAATTATCTAAGTAAAGTTTTCCGTTATATAAAGATTTTTATTTTAAGCTTAATCTTTTCCGCAATTATATAAGAGATGAATGATTAAATAAGAAGTCAACTGTAACGGTCCGTGAGGGGTCGTTACACCCTATGAAGCATTGTATGGGAGGCGATGTAGGACTCCAATTTATTGGCATGAGGCGGGAGAGAAAAAAGAGATGGAATCTGAGATAAAAAAGAAGATGGATTTTGTAGATAAAACGACAGAAGAGATTAAGTTAATTCGTCAAAGAATTAAGACAGCTCAAAGCTGACAGAAGAGCTATGCTGATGTTTGAAGGAGGCCTCTAGTGTTCACCGTCGGTGACTACATCTTTATCAAAGTAGCCCCAATGAAGGAAGTAATGAGGTTCAACAAGAAAGGGAAGCTTAGTCCGCATTATGTAGGACCTTACGAGATTATTAAGCGAGTGGGTAAGGTGGCTTATGAGTTGGGCTTGCCGGAGGAGATGTTAGCCATTCACAGTGTTTTCCACGTATCAATGTTGAAGAAGTATGTGTTGGATCCCGATCAGTGATCAAGCCGCAAATGAAACAAGTTCGAGAAGATTTGAGCTATGAGGAGAGACCTGTAGAGATTTTGGATTAAGAAGTGAGGGAGTTTAGGAACAAAAAGATCGTATTGGTAAAAGTACTATGGCGTAATCATCGAGTTGAGGAGGCGACATGGGAACGCGAGGATGATATGAGAACTATATATCATGAGCTATTCTAAGTTTTGAGGATGAAACATTTATAAGCTTGGGGGGATTTTAACACCCTATTTTTTCTACTTAACAGTAAATAGAGGATTTCATCGACGATAAATGATGTTATGATAGTTATTACTAACGTGCTATTTAGTAATTTACAAGTGACAATGATGTCGGACTCGATGTGCGGAAAGGTTCATGTCAATTATGTGAAGATTATGATTATTTTATAATTTAAATATTTGAGGTCTTTTGGGAAGAGTCCAGTAGCAAAATCATGCGGGTATGAGGCCCAAATCGGACAATATCATACCAAAGTGAGGCATGATACAACTTAGCACCACTACATAATGCTATATCAAATAAAGATAACGATTAACGTTGGATTAATGTGTTCATATTTATGTTTGAACCAATAAATAGTTTGTTTAATATAATTCTAGACAACATAAAAAAATAACGTACGATCTGTCTTTTTTCGAAAAAAAAAATGTAAATTTATATCACACAGTTGATTACAAAAGATATAATATTACAATTGTTATGATAATTCCTATATAGCACGCCTCTATGTAAAAGAATAAATTTTGAACTTTTACATTTAATGCAAGACATGCACACACGACACTCATATTACCTATTCATCTACTTATTCACTAATATATCATTCTTATTTTTTTTGTTTCTTTAACAGAATCCAAGAGAGTTTTTCAAAGAAATTTAGGATATTTTCAAGGCATTGTGGGGAAAAATGCAAGATAAAAGGTCCGTTTGGTGAAACGGTTTGAGTTGAAATTTTTAAGTTTGAGTTAGTTGATTTTTTTAAATTTTTGTTTAACTTTTCAGAAAAAGAAAAAAACTGATATGAAAATTTTGAGTTTGAACTCATTCACCAAACGAGGCCAAAGTTTCATCAACACTCGAGAAAGCAAAATGTGAAAATGTTTGGGGATTTGGGCAACGACGCCATTGTATTTGTTACGTAAAAGATTAATGATTATTGTTTATTTATGTATGATAAATAATACATATATAGTTCATCAAATATTATATTTTCGTTTGATATTGTATCCAAACACCATTTTATTTGAAATAATATCCAATGAGAAATAATACACACGTACTGTGAAATATACGATTTCTTCAAGCACCTTTTTTTTTTTTTTTTTTCGATTATCATACGCGTAATTCTGTAAGGAACACAATATTGAGCTATACAAGAAATGAAAATTCAACACTTTAAAAATGTCGATTTTTAAAGTGTCTACTATTTTCTTTGTCTATTTTCCTTACACCTTCTGCCTCATTGTAATGTCGATTTTTCTTTGTCTACTATTTTCGAAAGGCCGGGGAGATTGAGGGCAAAGCAATATAATATATATGATAGAGGTATTAAAAATAATAGCATAAATTTTAGGTTAATTAATAGCATATTTTAAACATACTTAATGAAAAATTCCCAAAATATTGTCCCTTCTCTCTCGAACACTGCTACAGTCGCCGCCATTTTCAGAAACTCGGATTCTCCGTTGAACGTCGTCGTCAACAACCAAAGAGTACTTGGCGGTCCGTCTGCCGTCATCGAAAGCAGAGCTCCTTCTTTAGCGAGTCTTGCATGAAGATAATGATCGTGCGACACCTCCACACGACTAATGATCACCCGTCTCGCTTTCTCTGCTGAACTCTCGTCCCACAAACGCTGAAAGTAGATCGGGCCCTCGTCGCGTTTACCTTCTCTGACCGACCTTTTCCGTCGTGGCAATGTGAGATCGCAATCTCGGGATTGTTGCGAGATCTCCACGATGAGCGACATGCCTCCACGACACCTCCATGAGCGATGACACCTCCAACAATGTATGTCACCGACTTCGTTGTTTTCACCGGAATGGCTCATCTACAGTGGTGGCACACAATTTAGGGTTAGATTTGTTAAGGGATCTAGAGTTTTTTTTATTTAATCATGTTTTAAAATTTATGCTAATTGTGTAAAAAACCAAAAAATTTTAAAAAAGGAATAAATAATCAGATGTGCACTAAAATAACAAAAATTTTGTGAAGGGAGCGTCTATTGCCATCCCTTGTTCATTGTTTCCACATCCCAATTGAATGAATTATGTAATTACGTAATTATTTACTTTTAAGGACAAAAAGTGGTCAATGATATACTTTTGACATACCTCACTTAAAAATTAGAAATAAAATTGAAATATCCTTTTTTAAATATAATATAAAACGCTCATCCCTGATCAACAATGAATATAAGAAGAATGGCCTCCAATTAAAAGGAAACAATAAGTTTTGTTTGTTTGTTTGTTTTGTTTTGTTTTTTTTTTTTTTGGTTCAACTTTCATCTAATTTTTTTTTTTTTAATACTGTCTCGTTCCTGTATGTACAAGTAAATATGCTTTTTATCTTCTTTTTATTTCTAATTTATCTAGTAATCATTCTCTCACAATATACCAAGTATCTGTAGTAAATTAACTATTTTATGAGGTAAATATGATGTTTATACCGCAAACGATCTTCAATTTATATTACTATTGAGATTTATGAATAGATGTAGTAAATCCCGTAATTGTAAGTAAATATTCTATTTACCTTGATTTGCAAGTAAAAAAAAAATGGATATACTAAGTAAATAAAAGATTTATTAGGTAAATAGTGCATTTAATGGCTAAATCCTATATTTCTTAACTAGAGTTTGTATTTAATAAGAAAATATAGTATTTATCAGTAGATCTAGTATTTAGGTTGTTTTTAAAATTATTTATTTATCTAGTAAATCAAGTAATTGTTAGTAAATCTAGTATACGCAATTGTTTGTAATAATTTTGTTTATATAGTAAATTCAATGTTTACAAGGCTTCAATATTTATGAGATAAATATGATATTTACACTGTATTTTAGTAATGTTAGTTTATCTGATAAAATTTGTTATTTACGAAGGATTTATCTATTCTAGTTAATATAGCCAGAATACTATATTTACGGTGGTTTTCAAAATCTTCTTTTAAATAGTTAATTTGGTATTTATTGATAAATCATCTATTCAATTTGTTGATATCGACATTAAAAATATATTTTGGACTAAAGATCCGTAACCAGCTTGAACGAACCCGGTATACATTGTTAAGTTCACAATTAGGTAAAAATGATTGAGCTCTTTATATTTTTAAGATTTGACATTCACGTTTTAATGAGATTATCGCTTACTGTAATATTAATTATAAAGGAAAACATATATTTGAAAATGCATTTTAACTGGACAAAGATGTTTGTAGTCGTTCATCACCCGGTGCCCTTCCAGCCTCGTGAAAAAACATACAACTTTTAACGTAGCAATAAAGAATAACATATTTATTCTCAAAAAAAAAAAAAAAATAATAATAATAATAACATACTTTTAAATGACTATGATGAAAAGAGTCCAAGAAACCAATTTCCATTAATTATGAAATTGAATCTTTTTTGTTTTGCAAGTTGATATTGAAAGTTCATTTAAAAAATATTACTACGTTGGAAAAATGACCTTAACCAGCTTGTACAAATAAGGGTCAACCCAAATATTTTAATTTTACAATGCTTAGTGTTAGAGTGAAGTACTACAAGGGCAAAAAAAATGTCTCATATAGTAAAAATAGATAGCCCTAAGCGATTCATTTGACACGTGCCATGGTTTTATTGGATTTATGTCAATTAACGTTTACGGATAAAATAATGGAAAAATGAAAAGTGTATTAGGAGATGTAACATATTTTATATATATATATATATATATATATTCACATCCTATACCTCCCCATGATACATAGTATGTGCGAGTTAGAAATGACCACCTGTTATAAGTCCTTTTATTTGATGACTTTCATTTTGATTTTGGATTCTCTTCGTTAATTAATAAATTCCAGATTTCCTTTAAAAAAAAAAATCCAGCTTATATGGTTAATAAAATATTTTATAGTAACTCAGAAATAAAAATACTACAATAGATGATTTTTTTTTTTTTTAAGGTTATTACTTCACGTCTCATCCTTTTAAAATTATGTCAATAAAAGCTTAGCAATAAATTATTGTCAAATAAGATTATGGTTATTTCATAAATAAGGACAAGTATTAAAATTAGTTTTCCCAATAAATGCACGATCATATAAATCCCAAGTCCAACCTCCATTCCTTACATGGTACGTTCAAGTTAAAAATGACCACGAGTTATACGTCTATTTGTTTGATCACTCTCATCTTGATCTTCCCAGTCATTTTTGAACATTCAGGTTAGATCATGATACAAAGTCATAATTTCTAGTCAAACAAATTTAATTTCGGATAAATATATTTCTAGCTTATGATGAAGGAGCGTGATTTGCCTAAATTTTAAGTTGAAATCAAAGAATCCAAAAATAGAGATGATTACTTGATAATTTCATATGATCTCACACTAGCAAAGTATTCTCATGTCAGTACTTAGTGGATAGAAAATAAAGATAACAAGTCTTATTTAAGATTATGGCAATTTTTAGGATTATTTTTATAATGCCTCTGAATTTTTGGTTCACTTCTACTTTGTTCCCTTAATTTTAAAAACTTACTTTATTCCCAAATTTTGAATTTAACCTCAGTTACCCTATCAAAAATCCATTTTAAAACATGTGGAAAAGTAGGGGAATGAGTCTTACTAAACCCATTGTGTTAGGATTTCTGCTAAAAACAAATAGAGAAGAACCACATGACTATACTTAACTCACTTTTTTCAGTCAGTTTTTTATTGAAATTTTGATAAAAAGGAAAAGTGGGTTAAATTCAAAGTTCAGGGGTAAATTAAGTAGGAGTTTTTTAAAGTTTTGGGGACACATTGAGAGTGACCTTAAAGTTATTCCTAAAATTTAATACCTTTAGATCATTTTTCAATATAAATGTCAATGTTAATGCTATAGTTTTCACATAAAAATATAAACAGAACATAAAATATATTATTATATTTCGTACTCTAATCTAAAATGCTATAATTCAGGCTATATCAATTTTTGTCTTCATTTATAAATTTTAAAAATGGGGCATGTAATTTGTTTCCCTTGGCGTCTGTATTTGATAATCTAAAGGCAACATCCAACGCAATGCCAAACAACTATTGTAATTTTTTTCTTAATGTATAAATAGCATTTTTATGGAAGCTAAGATAAGTAGTAACATATGAATATTTATCAATTTATTGAAATATATAGCATATTAAAAAAATAAAAAAAAAACTATTAACCTAATAAATAAGTTTTTTTTCTAGATAAATAATTTATGATTACTCTTAATTAAAAATGTATTTACAAAAAAGTACTCTGATTGATTTGATAGATTTATATTTACTATCTTTTTTAGCTTTCGTACATGTGTTATTTACTTTGTTCTCTTTTAATCTCTGCAAAATAGTTGGTTCAATTTATATGTTGGAGGGTGATTCTTTTATTGGGATAAACTTATGAAAAGCTAGGTTTTTTTTTAAGTTCCATAAAAGATTTATTTGTTTGAGGTCAGATATCCAGATTATATTTTACCATCTGTATTGTAAAATCTTAATTTTACATCAAACTTTTTCTCTTCCATTTTCAAAAAATTCAAATTTTAAATGTCCATAACTTTCTCATTTCCAATCGAAAATGTGATGATTTTTATATCAAAATACTTGAAACAACGAGACGAACAAGACAAGATCCATTATATATATATATATTTTTTTCCGAACACATTTCAAATTTTGTACCATTTTTTATATCAAATAACTTTTTAAAAAGTTTTTCCCCCAAACACACATTTCCAACCCAACCTTTGAAACACCATTTCCAATGAACCGTCGTGCAAAGTCCGACTTTACACTACGGTTCCAAAGAACCGTCGTGTAAAGTGCCTCGCGGAGCAACTTTACACTACGGTTCCAAAGAACCGTCGTGTAAAGTCCGACTTTACACGACGGTTCCAAAGAACCGCCGTGTAATCTCCGTCACGGAGTAACTTTACACTACGGTTCCAAAGAACCGTCGTGTAAAGTGCCTCGCGGAGCAACTTTACACTACGGTTCTGCGGAGCCACTTTACACTACGGTTTCAATGAACCGTCGTGTAAAGTCCGACTTTACACTACGGTTCCAAAGAACCGTCGTGTAAAGTGTCTCGCGGAGCAACTTTACACTACGGTTCCAAAGAACCGTCGTGTAAAGTCCGACTTTACACGACGGTTCCAAGGAATCGTCGTGTAAAGTGCGACTTTACACGACGGGTTCTTAGAACCCGTCGTGTATTCCTAACTATTTTACCCTTCAACAGCTCTCATTTCATCTCATTACAGATCTATCGCGCAGCCGCGAAAAATATCACAGACACCTGCGAACACACGTCTCCTCCACTGCGAAACCAACACTCGCGTATATTAAATATTTGTAAGTATTGTGATTATTACTTACTCTTCTTTTTATTTATTTGATTTTTATGGACGATTTATTGTAGATGTCAAAAATGGTATATATTCTCTTTTTTTCTTTTTTGGTTTGATTAGTTGTTGACTATACATTGTGTTTTTAAATGTAAAAACTTGATTATTGAATAATTTGTATGATAAATTTAATATCGATTTAGGTCAGGTTCTTGGAAATGGATCGAAAATGGATGTGGGCTAATAGATTGACTAGAAAATATCGAGAGGGGATTGAAGAATTTTTGTCATTTGCGGAAACTCACATGCAGAATCATAAGATTCGATGTCCTAGTGTGGATTGTGGAAATCATAGATCTCATCCAGTTGATGAAGTTAGAAGACACTTGCTTGCGCGTGGGATTATTTGTTCGTACCAAACGTGGTATTTACACGGTGAAATGTTTTTTAATCCATCATCGAACAACAAAGCGAAAGATGATGTTGTTGAGAAAGTTGTAGGAGATAATTTGTTTGATACGGTTAATGATTTGGAAGAACAGTTTGTGCATCGTCCGGAGTTATTTGAAGCAATGATGAATGATGTCGAGATGCCCTTGTATGACGGGTGTAGTAAATATACGAAATTGTCCGCATTGGTCAAATTATGGAACATGAAGGCATCGGGAGGGTGGACAAATTCTAGTTTCACGGCTCTTTTAGAATTTCTAAGAGAGGTTCTACCGGTTGATAATAAAATACCTGCTAGTATGTACGAAGCTAAGAAGACGTTGAGCACTTTGGGAATGGAATATGAAAAAATTCATGCATGTCCAAATGATTGCGCCCTTTACCGAAATGCGTACGAGAATTTGGATGAATGTCCGGTTTGTAAGGAGTCAAGATGGAAGAAGGGCAAGAAGCCAACGAATGGCAGCAAAGGTGTGCCGGCAAAGGTGTTATGGTACATTCCTCCGGCACCGCGTCTACGACGTTTATTCCGTAATGCCGAGCATGCCAAGAATTTGACTTGGCATCATGATAAACGTGTTGAAGATGGTATGCTTAGACATCCAGCCGATGCACCACAATGGAAGACCTTTGATGCCGATCATCCTGAATTTTGTGCGGAACCACGGGATCTACGTCTTGGTTTGTCGGCGGACGGAATTAACCCACATGGTAATATGAGTGGTAGGCATAGTACTTGGCCCGTCATACTTGTCAACTACAATCTCCCTCCGAAGTTGAGCATGAAGCGAAAGTTCTTGATGTTGACCTTATTGATATCTGGTCCTCAACAACCAGGGAATGACATTGATGTGTACTTAGCACCACTAATCGATGATCTAAAGAGCTTATGGGAAAATGAGATCGAAGTTAGAGATGCTTACAGTCAAGAGACATTCACACTCCGTGCAATGTTGATGTGGACAATCAATGACTTTCCTGCTTATGGAAATCTATCTGGTTATTCAGTCAAGAGTTCTATCGGTTGTCCCGTTTGTATGAAAGAAACATCCTCCATCCGATTAAAGAATGGTAAGAAAACCGTTTACCTTGGTCATAGGAGATTCTTACCACAAAATCATCGATACCGCAAACAGAAAAAGGCTTTCGATGGCAAAACGGAAGAAAGAAACCCTCCCCGGGTTTTGACCGGCGAAGACATTTATGAGATGGTTAAGGATTTGAAAGTGGTGCTCGGGAAAAGAAAACGGCGTAACAATGATCCCGTGGTTGACGGCCCTTGGAAAAAACGGTCAATCTTCTACGAACTTCCATATTGGAGGACACTTTTTGTTCGTCATTGCTTGGATGTGATGCATATTGAGAAAAACGTGTGTGAATCAATAGTGGGCACATTGCTAGACATTCCTAATAAGAGCAAAGATGGTGAGAAGACACGGTTGGATCTTAAGGAATTGAAGATTAGACTTAACTTGATCCCTACGAAGAAAGGGAATGCAACTTACTTACCTCCGGCGAAGTACACACTATCAAGACAAGAAAAAAGAAAGCTTTGTGAGTGGCTCGCTTCTGTAAAAGTGCCCAACGGGTATTCTTCCAACTTGAAAAGGTTGGTGTCTATGAAGGATCTGAGGCTGATTGGCATGAAATCACATGATTGTCATATCTTGATGCAACAGTTATTACCGCTGGCGTTGCGAGGAGTTTTAACGAAGGATGTGAGATTCGCAATTACCAAGTTATGCTCATTTTTCAACTCGATATGCTCTAAGATAATAGATCCATTGACACTAGATTCGCTACAATTAGAGTTGGTTAAGACTTTGTGCTTGCTTGAAAAGTACTTTCCACCCTCATTTTTTGACATAATCATTCATCTAACGGTGCACTTAGTCCGGGAATTGAAGCTATGTGGACCGGTGTACTTGAGATGGATGTATCCTTTTGAAAGGTACATGAAGGTTTTGAAGGGTTATGTCAAGAACCGAAATCGGGCAGAAGGATGTATAGTAGAAAGCTACATTACGGAGGAATCGGTCGAATTTTGCTCCGAGTATTTGTCCACCGCGGAGGCGATTGGGTTGCCGAAGACTACAAACATTGACTGGAAAAGACTATCCGTCGGCGTTCCATCGCAGGTAAATCGATGTGAATGGGAGAAAGCTTGTCTCTATACTTTACATAATAGGGTTGAACTTGAGCCTTTTATCGAGATTCACCTACAGGAAATAAGAGATAAATATCCTAGAAGAGGACGAAATGAAAAGTTGATACACGATGACCACAATCGGACGTTTCGTCTGTGGCTATGAAGTCATGTCTTTCAGAAGGACGGCTGTTCGCAAGAGTTAATGAACCTCGCTAGAGGTCCGTCTACGATTGTTACACGGTATACATCGTACTTCGTCAATGGTTATACATTCTACACTCGCGAAAGAGATGATAAGCATCCCGTTCAAAATAGTGGGTTAGTATCCGTGCTAAGTCAATGCATATTTCATCTGCAAAGGACAAGAATCCAGTTTATGGAACTATGAACTACTTCGGTTTCATTGAAGATATTTGGGAACTCGATTACTGTGGTTTACATGTAGCACTCTTTAAGTGCAAATGGACAGACAATAATTATGTAAGGATTGACAGTGATGGCATCACAGTTGTGGACTTTAGACGATTGGGATACAAAAATGATCCATTCATTATAACATCACAAGCAATCCAAGTATTTTATACAACGGATCCCAGCAATGCAGAGTTTTCCTTAGTTGTGTCGATGAAGCCAAAATTGTACCGTGATGGGCAAGAAGATGAGGAAGATTGCTCCGACATTCCATCTTTCACACAGGGAATGCCACCGGTTGAGGAGATTGACGAATTCGATGATGATGTTTCACACTTGGTTCGACCAGATATTGAATGGACACGTGTTGAGGCAGCAAAGAGAAAAAAGAAAAAAACTTGAACATTATGCCATTTACTGTGTACAAGTACATTAATTAATTAATTTCTATTATAATTCATCATGATCTATACCATATTTAATTTGTTATGTTGATTGCTATATATATATATATTGAATATTAAATTTGAATCAGGACCAATGCTACAGTTTGCGTAATTTTTTGTATACAACACAGTTGTGTGAGGCCGTCGGAATGTGGTGACAAATTTTCAAAATTTTTTAAAAATTACACGACGGTGTGTTTTAAAACCGTCGTATAATAGGGAGATTACACGACGGTCCCCCAGGGACCGTCGTGTAATATCCCTATTATACGACGGGCCCCTTAGGGCCCGTCTTGTAATCCCCCGTCTTTAAGATTGCACGACGGGCCCTAGGGCCAGTCGTGTAATTTGGTGTTACACGACAGGCCCTATGGGGGGATTACACAACGGTCCATGGTGGACCGTCGTGTAATCTTGAAAAAAATTTGAAAATTCTTAACTTGCGTTTTTCGAAATCCGCGTGCAAACCCATTACTTAAATACAACTTCCTTACCTTTTCTCTCTACATACCTTCTCATTTCTCTTCACACTCTCTAAATTTCTCAAGTACCCACTTCCTCCTCCAAGCCGCCGCCTCCAAGCCGCCGCCAACTCCGTCGTTGCCGCCGCCGTCGCCGTCATTGGCACCGCCGTCGCCGTCGTTGCCGCCGTTGTTGCCAATCCATTGGTGTTATAGTGTCTATTCATCTTCAAAGAAAATTAAGGTAACTTTATATACAACTTAAAATAAATTTGGGATTTTGTCTTGTTGTTTGTCACTAAAGATCCATTTTTTAGTATGGGTGTTTAAGTTCATAATGATGCTCTTTGTAGATTAATGGTTTGTGAATGGTTTTTACACTTTACATACACATGAATTTTTCCCGCCCACAATATGCTCGATGAAATGTCAACTTGAGTTTTTGGAGGAATAATATATAAGCAATCACATATATATATGTATAAAAGCATAAACATGAATTTTTCGAGTGTTATTTTTGTCCTATGGCAGCGTTTTGCACTTATGCTTTTATTTCGAGTGTTTTTTTTCTGGGGCGCCAGGTGCCCTTAGGCGCCTGCCGCCCGTGTGGAAATATAAATTTCGTTATATTTTCCACTATATTTTATTTGTGCCAACATAATAACAATTAACATTAAAAAAAAAAAGGAAGAAAAAAGTTCGAATACCCATTAACGTAAATTTTTTTTTTATTTTCCAATAAATGTAGGTGAACGACAACAATGGAACATTCCAAAAAGAGACGAGCGAAGGAGAAACCCGATGGATCCCACTGTCGAGGGCAAGCGAAGGGCAGCAATAATGAAACGCGTCCATATGGCAAGGAAAAGAGGTGAACGAATTCAAGTCACGTTTGACGAGAAATGACAACCGAAAGGGAAGCACGGTGACGAATTGATGAGCTGGATTGGCGTGCTCGCTAGAGAGCACGTTCCAATATGAATTCAAGATTGGAGATCTCGTGATTTAGACGGATTGAAAGAAATTATTTGGAAAGAAACTGTTACTTCTTTCACCGTGGAAGAAAGCTTCCGGAATACTTGTTTAAAATCATGTGGTGAGGCTGCAAGGAATTTTCGGTACGATCTGTACAAGACATTTGTCGAGAAATTTATAAATGAAGAAAGTGTGTGGACACGGCCGAAAAAAGTTATTGACAACTACCCCAATATTGAAGAAGAGGATTGGATGAAATTCGTTCAGTATAGAACGTCCTCGCAATTCCAATAACTATCTGATCGTGGAAGCGAAATAAGGACAAACAACGAATACTCATCAAGAGGAGGCCGAGACGGATATAGGAAGCTCGACCAGGAAATGGTATGTCAATAAATTTTTTTTGTACTAAATCGTATCCCAGTTATACTAACGATGTTAATTACAGTTTAAGAAGACTGGGAAATGGGAGAGAAGAGATGGTTTGTGGCTTGAGCAACAGATGGGACTTGATGGAGAGTTGAAAAATCCAGCATGTAAAAAAGCTAGCGAGTTGATAGTAAGTTTACTAACTAACAATGATTTCTTCATCACTACTATACGTACTTACAACCCTTTTGCTTAAATGATTTCTGTTAATAATCTTGTAGATGGAGTACAACACACAAGAGAGCCAAGGCACTTTCGAGTCAGTTGGCACTAATGATGTATTGTCGCATGCTTTATCTAGACCTGAACACAAAGGCCGTGTCCGTGGCCAATCAAAGTTCGTAAAGCCGTCTCAGTACTTTAACCTAAGTCGAAGTTCGAAGAAAGACAATGAAGTACAATCAATGAGACGTGAAATAGAAGAATTAAAGGCGTTGGTGCGTGGTCTATGTGCGAACAGAGATGTGGAGCCGTCGGTTGATCCCAAGAATGTGCCAACCGTAGACCAACACAACAGCTTTAAGGCTAGTTGCTCTGCCCAAGAAAAACAAGATGGAGTTGCTGAGCCGCCAACCATGCCTGTCGACAGTCAGGAGTGTAAGCTCTATATCTTCGATGAAGTTCAGGGTGGACAGTTGCTTGTTGCGTTTGGAAGAGTATGGCTCGAGAGCCTCCCCACCGATACGGTGCATGGGATTCCACTGGGGGAAGGGAACGTGCGAGTGTCAATCAACGTGCCCAAATTAAAAAAATCACCATTACCTATACCGATGTACGACGCAACCACTGTGGAGGATGCTGTTAATGGGTTTGTTGCTTGGCCTAAAAGTTTAGTTGAGCTCGACATGAGTATGAACAAGGCGAGTCGAGGACCTAGTCACGTTCCCGACCCAGCAGCTGGCAACAAAAAACGCCAAAAAAAGGCTGGAAATAAAACGATCGACTCTCGAACTGAGGTACAACAAGTTGCGCAAGAACAAAAACTCGTGTTCGACTTTAATAACATTAACAGGGCAATGAGGCCTTTGGCTTATTATGCACATAGTTCCATGCGTCAAGGTAATCAGATTGAGGTCTCAATACCATACACGATTATGGGTTTTGATATGCCTGTCTTTCTGAGCTTTGAAGATATTTATGAGTTCATTAATTTACAAGAAATCAGTGCGAATTGTATATTAGTCTACATGAGGTACGACATTCTTTATCTTAAATTTTCTTTTTATCTGGAAAATCTTCTATATTTCATGTAGAGTAACATTTTTGATACGGTTATGCAGATATTTGGAGGAACTATGTAGAATTAACGGGCAAGCTGAGAAGTTTGTGTTTGTGTCTCCAAGCTTGATCTCACCGGTGAGAACAGATACTGAAGATGCTGGAAGGAGAGAGCGAGCCGACAATCTTCTCAGCTTTTTACGTGACGCACCCAAAGAACGGCTTTATCTTGTGCCACATAACAGAGGGAGACATTGGGTTTTGGGTGTCATTGACCCATGGGAGGACCTCGTCCTTTATTTTGATCCTCTTCGGGAGAAGAAGCGCGACGATTTTACTGAGCTAATGAACATGTAAGTTAATTTGAATATGTTATTTTTTTTAATCTTAATTATATGCATCTTAATTAGTTTGAATTTTACCAATTTGCTAGGGCCCTCACGGATTGGAAGATTACGACCGGAGAAGGGATTAGAAGGAGACGAGACTGTAAAACCAAAATCTCGAACCGTCCTTGTCCTCTCCAAGAGGGAAGTGTTGAATGTGGTTATTTTATTTTAGGTTTTATGAGGGATATAGTGTTGAATGGAATTGACGCACTTGAAAGTAAACAATTTTATACTTCTGAGGATTTGGATTTGATTAGGGGAGAATGGTCTGGACATGTAATGGAATTCATTAATTATGATGTATAAACTTGTAATGTAATAATTGGAGTGTATTTTTAGTTTGATTAATGAAGTTAATATCTTGGATCGTGTATTGGATAACATACAGATTAGGCCACCTGTGTAAAAAAAAAAAACTCAAAATTTTTTTTTAAATAATAAATTACACGACGGTTCCGGGAGGAATTGTCGTGTAATACTAAATTACACGACGGTTCCACGACGGTTCCGAGAGGAACCGTCGTGTAATCTCCAAACAAATAGAAAGTATGTAATCACCATCAATTAATATGTATGTAAAAAGTCAAAAATGCCCTCAGGCAAGCCTAAACCTTATTTTTTCTCACTTTCCCGCCTAGCCCCCCACTCATTTTGAAACCCAAATCTTCATATAATATCCTAATTTGATTTAAAACTATTTTCACTATTTTAGAGAGAGAAACTTCCATCTAGAGAGAGAAACTCTCACTGTCGGAAACCACTCCAAAAACCACTCGGAAACTGTCGGAAACCACTATCAACGCCCTCTATAAAGCTATTTTCGAATTATGTAATAGCTAGAAAATATTCTTAAACTACCCAAAACCAGTTGAAATTTCTTGAGTCTTCCATATCCAAACCCAAGAAGTTAGCGGAGAAAAACATTACTCCCGAAAAGAGAAATGTTCAACTAATGGCTTCGGTAGAGTTAAGGCCATCGGCGGAGAAAAATCCTCAAAAACCGGAACCAGAGAAAAAAAGAAAGGCGCCCGAGAAATTGTCGAAGAAAAATAAAGGGAAAATCTGTATTGCTAGTTGATTTTCTGGAAAAAAAAAAAAATTGCATAAAAATTATAATGTTTGTATTTTTATTTGATTTTGTGACATAAACTAAATGTTTGTTAGTTGGGTATTTGGATTTTGAGAGGAAAATTTATTGTATTGGTTAATATAAATTTTTATACTATATTAAATATTATTACTGTTGGTGTCATTTACATAATGACCGGGTGGTAATTTTTTTAATGACCTTATTTTTGTCTGTGTGAATGGCCAAAAATGTTAGAATTTTATTTTTTATTTTTTTATACATAGATCATAACTGTCATGACCGGGTGATCATAACTGTCATGACCAGGTGGTCATAACTATTATGACCACCCAGTCATAACAGGAATGACCTTTACTGGAAAATGACCAAAAATGTTAGTTTTTTTATTTTTTATTTTTTTTAGACATATGTCATAACTGTTATGACCGGGTGGTCATAACATGAATGACCTTTACTGGAAAATGACCAAAAATGTTAGATTTTTATTTTTTATTTTTTTTAGACATAGGTCATAACTGTTATGACCGGGTGGTCATAACAGGAATGACCTTTACTGAAAAATGACCAAAAATGTTAGATTTTTTTTTTTTAGACATAGGTCATAACTGTTATGACTAGGTGGTCATAACAGGAATGACCTTTACTGGAAAATGGCAAAAAATGTTATTTTTTTTATTTTTTATTTTTTTTAGACATAGGTCATAACTGTTATGACCGGGTGGTCATAACTGTTATGACCGGGTGGTCATAACAGGAATGACCTTTACTAGAAAATGGCAAAAAATGTTATTTTTTTATTTTTTATTTTTTTTAGACATAGGTCATAACTGTTATGACCGGGTAGGTCATAATAGGAATGACCTTTACTGGAAAATGACAAAAAATGTTATTTTTTTATTTTTTATTTTTTTTAGACATAGGTCATAACTGTTATGACCGGGTGGTCATAACAGGAATGACCTTTACTAGAAATGGCCAAAAATGTTAGATTTTTATTTTTTATTTTTTTAGACATAGGTTATAATTGTTATGACCAGGTAGGTCACAACGAAAATGATCAGGCGATCATTATGAAAATGACCGATCCTGTAGAAGTATCAAATATTAGGCAAATTCATTACTTTTTAAATTTTTTTTCCCTTTACACGCAAAGTGTGTTCACTCCTCTGTGTATTTTAGAACACATGTTGTTCCATCCATCACTTTGTTGTTCAATTTTTTTTTTCTCAAAACGTTGGCAGGGGTCATAACGAAAATGACCAGGCGGTCATAATGAAAATGACCGATCCTGTAGAAGTATCAAAAGTTAGGCAAATTCATTACTTGTTTAAATTTTTTTTACCCTTTACACACAAAGTGTGTTAACTCCTCTGTGTATTTTAGAACATATGTTGTTCCATCACTTTGTTGTTCCCTTTTTGTCAAACCGTAGGCACAGAGGTCACAATGAAAATGACCGTTCCTGTAAAATGGTCAACAAATCATAATGAAAATGACCATTCGGAAATAACATAAAACTGAGTAATTATTATTGTGACCAACAAGTCATAATGAAAATGACCACAACATAAAACTGAGTAATTATTGTTATGACCAACAAGTCATACTGTAAATGACCATCCGAAAATATTAAAACTGAGTAATTATTATTATGACTAACAAGTCATAATGAAAATGACCATCTGAAAATAACATAAAACTGAGTAATTATTATTATTACCAACTAGACATCATGAAAATGATCATCCGAAAATAATTTAAAATTGAGTAATTATTATTATGACCAGAGAGTCATTACAAAAATGACAATTACAAAAATTACAGGATGATCACAAAATAAATAACCAACCACCGATATCACCTACAATTAAACAAACATCAACAAAAAATATTTATATAAATCGAAACACTAAATTTTATAAACGGATGGTTTATGTTTCAAAATCAAATAAAAATACTAACTTTATGTATTTTAAGCAAATTTTTTTCAACAAATCAATTAGAAAGGTGGAATCAATAAAAACTGCACATTCTTACTGAATAATATTAAAAATGTAAACTTTTTAAACATAAAGACGAAAAAACAATATTTTTATCACTTCAGCTTCCGATATCTTCTATTATACGGCAACTTTCGGCTTCTTTGATTCCTTAACTTCGATTTCCCCCTGCTTTCTCTTCAACCCTTCTTCGGCCACCATTCTCTCGCTATCTAGTGCCGGTTTTTTAGAACTTTTCTCGGTAGGTGGCCTTCTATATGCCGAAGCCATTACTCTGAGAGACATCTTTTCGGAAGTAATGTTTTTCTCAGTCAATTTCGTGGGTTACGACATGAGTAGTTTTTTAAGATTTTCCGACGTTAACAGACTTCCAAGCGATTTATAGAGGGCTTTCGTGGTGGTATAGGATGGTTTCTGAGCGGTTCTGGCCGGTTATAACTATTTCTCTCTCTATATCTCAGTTTCTCTCTCTAAAACACTGTAGATACTGGTTTGAAATTTTTTTTTAAGGCATGCGAGGGAGAGGGATATTTGGGTGGGTGGGAGATGAGGGTAAACTTGGAATTTGACATACATTTAATGCTGCTGGGCCCCACATTTCAGAGGGAAAAATGACGTGACAGTTCTAGAAATGAAGGAAAAAAAAAGTGATGCTGTTTCTAATATAATTTATCCCACAGGTGCTATTAATGAAATTAACCCTAAATTCTTCCAAAAAATAAATTTTTTTTTGATTATGTATGTTTTTAAAGTTTATTTGAATAAATAATATCACCAAATTAAAAGGGTGGTTCACCATGATTATTTCTATTATTATTTTGACTATGAACCATAGACTGATTACTTTATATATATATATATATATATATTTCATGTACTAGATATTTGAATATAAGGAAATTGTAAGAAATTGTAAATTTTATATGTACGATTGAAGTTTATAGTATGTTTTTAAAAAGATGAAAAATTATGACATATATTTCTGATTAATCCTTAGTTTTTTTTTTAATTTTCTAAAAATTTTGGATTTATGGTTAATTTTTAATAACAAATTTATGTGCTTAGTTTCATGTTAGAGAGAGAAGAAGAATGAAGGATTTTTTTTTAGTATTATGTGATCATCAATTTGATTATGCCATTTGTTTAAAATTTTATTTTATAATTAATTATTGTTCTGTTCAAAAATGTTACTTTACTATTTTTCCTTTGAATATAATATTATTGGGAGAGGCTGTGGTAGAGCCTCTCGCATAAACCCTACCAGTAGAGTTCTTTTTTTAACCGTTCGATTTAAATCGAACGGTTGACATATCAGGGGTGCATTATATTATCATAAATCTTATCTCATTTAAACTTTCTCACCCCAAATCTTTCCCATCGTCGCCGGCGACCGACGCCGGCGACTCACCTCCGGCACCAACTCCGGCCGTCGACGACGGAATTTTTTCTCTCTCTTCCCCTTTCTCTCTCTTCTCTTCTCTTCTCTTCTCTTCTCTTCCCCTCTCTCTCTCTCTTCCCCAGCCCCGCCGGCCCTGACCACCCCAGCCCGGCGCCCCCCCGGCCCCCCTCCCCCGGCCTCCCCCCACCCCCCCCGACTCCCCCCGATACCCCCAAAGGCCCCCCGGCCCCCCTCCTCCCGGCCTCCCCCCACCCCCCCGACCCCCCCCCCCCGAGGCCCCCAGGCCCCCCTCGCCCCGACCCCCCCCGAGGCCCCCCGGTCGAATAGAGAAAGCCGGGGGAGGTCCTCGGGGGGGGGGGTGTCGGGGGGCGGGGGGGTGGGGGGAGGCCGGGAGAGGGGGGCCTGGGGTGGGGGGGCCACCGGGGGACCTGGGGGCTGGGGGCCGGGGGTGGGGGGCGGCGGGAGAGAGGAGAGAGGAGAGAGGAGAAGAGAGAAAGGGGAAGAGAGAGAGAAGAGAAGAGAGAGAAAGAGGAAGAGAGAGGGGGCCGGGGGAGGTCTCCGGGGGGGGGTCAGGGGGGCGGGGGAGGGGGAGGGGGGCTGGGGGGGCGGGGGGTGGGGGGCGGCGGGAGAGAGGAGAGAGGAGAAGGGAGAGAAAGGAAGAGAGAGAGAGAGAAGAGAGAGAAAGAGGAAGAGAGAGGGGGGTGGCCGCGGCCGGCCGGCGGTGGGGCGCCGGAGGTGGTCACCGCGGGAGAGAGGAGAAGAGAAGAGGGAGAAAATCGCGCGCGACAGGTAGCCGGACGGCGCATTAGGTGGTCGTCGGCGTCGGTCGCCGGCGGCGGTAAGATCACCGGTGACGGAGAAGATTTTGGGTGGGAAGGATTATGTAAGGCAAGGTGTATAATAATATGATACACCATCAACATTTGAACCGTTCGATTAAATCTTAACGGTCTAAAAAGTGACTCTACCATAAGTGTGGTAGAGCCCCTAAAAAGGGGCTCTACCACAGACTTTCCCAATATTATTATTGACTATCTTCTCATAGTTTTAAAATTTTAAATCAGTAATCCAATCAATGTCTATTTAGATTATAGGTTGGATATTAAGTTTTTAGTTTTTATTCAAATTGAATGTATTATGTGTTTGAAAACGAGAAAAATGATTGTTTTACAAATTTTTTTTAAAATATTTTAGATTTTAATTTGAGTTGAAAATTTTGAATCTAAAAGGATGATCCAAACACACATAGATGAAGATGGTGGGAATCCATTTAATGATTTTACGTTTGTCTGATTCGTTTGCAAATGGCTTAAAGTAAGCTGTAATTAAATCATAACATTTTCATGGTTTTGGTTTGTTTGGCGGCTATGGCAGTTATGATAATTTATTGTTCAATTATTGTTGTTATAATTACGTGTTGTGTTTAGTCTTGTTTGTTTTTTGAAAAGTCTACTTTGTATGGCCATATATGCATGTATATTATATAGTGTAGCTAGACGTACATACAAAGTCTTTTTTCTTTCCTTATTTTTTTTTAACTTGTACAAAGTCACGTTTTAATCTGATACGAACCCCGTCAAAAATAACGAGGCCCGACAATGAAGAAGAAACCCAAGAACGTTCTATGATCAGGTTTGGATGGGAGACCTCGATCCGTTGCTTCAACAAAAACAAGAAACTTGGTATATTTGACCTTAACCCATTGTTTAATGTGAAACAAGAACCTCGGTATAAGGAAGACACCACAAACGGTGGTGGAAATCAGTTTGACAAGTCGATGATGAACGCCACGGAAAATTCCAATAAGTTCGAAAAGTTCGTGAAAGAATCAAAGAAAAAATACTCTCACATTTCTGAATAATTACTTGTCTCACTACTAGAAAAAGTAGATTCCACGACTCAAATTAGATGACGGTTTTCAGAAACCGTCGTCTTATGTTAAGATACCACGACGGTTTCTAGGAAACCGTCGTGTAATCTGTCAAAAAAATAAAAAAAAACTCTCGTTAAGTCCCGTCTCTCTCTTCTCCTCAGGCCCTAAAATCTTAACCTTCTCTCTCTTCTTCTCACTCTCTCTCTCTACCCCTCAAACCTTAACCTTCTCTCTTTCTAACCCAAACCATGCTCTTCTCTCTCTCCCTACGCTGCCGACCACACTTCTCTCTCATGATGCTGGGCCTAAAACTGAGAAGCTCACACAATTTCACCTCGCTCCACCACCATTGTTGCTTTACCTAGCCTCTTTCCATTCAGATTGCACAATTTTCGTCATCGCCTAGACTGATTCGGTCGCAAGACAAGTAATGAACAGGTTTATCTTCCAAATCTAGTGTTTGGTTTTATTTTTATTTGGGTTGTTTCTTCGAGCTTAATTCCCTCTTAAATTACAGAGAAATCTCAGGTCTTAAAACCCTAGAATTTGCTTCAATCTTTTTAACCATTCTTTCTTTGTGTTTTCTTTACTCATGTGGGTTTTGTAGGTTTATCTCTAGATTTCTTTGACAGCCGGGAAATTTTTTGGATCAAGTTTGTTTATTTTTATTTTTTTGTTGATTCCGCTTTTGGGTTCGTAGTCATTATTTATTTTCCTTCAATTTTTTGCAACTTTTTTTTTTTGCTGGATTTGGCATATCAGTTTGTACTTTGTTAAATCTTTCTTTTTTTTTTTTTTTTTTTTTTGCTTCTTCTTTTTTTTCCCTTAAATTTTATGTTTTGTTGAGTTTTTTTTTTTTTTTTTTTCCCTAATAGTTTTAGGATTTGTTTGTATGTTAATGAACCAAAAACAACTGAATAGGAAATGATTTACTTTGGTTGAGTAATGAATTCAGTTTCACACCACACAAGTTATTCAACAAAATGTCTAGAACAATTTTTTTTTCTTCATTTCCTATAATGATGGTTGATGGTTGAACAATCTTTTAATTGATCGTATGAAATCTCATATAGGGAAGGGGCTTTAAGTTTGAATTATATGAGGATATTATTTGCTAGTCAAGAAGTTTGTATGGCTGCTATAAAGGTTGTTGTCATTATTGTTCTGAATTATGAGTTAAATAGAAGTTGGAATTATCCACATTTATGTTTACATGTATCGTCAATCTTTTATAAGAATTGAAGTATGCATATTATTACCTCACATTGCAAATCTTATTGAAGAATTTAGTTCGAAGTTTTTTGCAAATCCATTTGTGTAGTGTATTCTTTCCAAGGTGGTGGTGCTGCTAGCTAGCTCATTCCTTGATTTGATAACCAACATTTCTACAATTCATAACTCTTCCATGAAGGTTAAGAATTTAGGCTCATGCTTTAAACTTTTACATTCCTTGCTTTAAAAATTAGTTGAGATCTATATTATGTTTGATTTTTCCCTTCCACTAGGAACTTTCCTGTTTGTACAAAAGAACAATTCAATAAATTTTGAACTCTAAAATCTCTGTTTCTAGCTTATATTGTTTTGTTCACCGTCCAAAATTTAAAGTATGGTTTTTATAATTTCTTTCACTACCATACATGGTCAAGACACTTTGTAGATGCTAGTTTTTCTACAGTCAAAATTTAACAGAAAGTTAATGACAAAGAAATAAACAAACAGTTGAATGGGCCCTTGACAATCGTTATTGAAACTCATAAAGCAAATTAGTATGAAAATAATTGGAAACAGAAGTAAAAGAGAGAGCATCAACACCAAGATGTAGAGAGGTTCGCCAACCGGGCTACGTCCTCTGTGAGTATTATGTATTCACTGTGTATGGATATTCTCAAGTACAAAAATGATTTCTGGGAACGTTTTTGGCAGAGTAACAGTATGAATTCAGAGAAAGTCGGATCCCTTTCTGAAGGGGGGTCCTCCTCTTTTTATAGAGGAAGGACCAATAACTGATGTTGAGCGGTTTTCCCCTCGTTGTCCACTGGGGACACCTGTCATGATATGAACTCAGCAGTTATTGTAATGTTCCACAGATTATGGCTTAGCGGTTATTAATGTGCTTCATTTTGCCAGTTATGAACTGATCAGTTATCATAATGGTATGACACATCATCGTCGACATTGGGTTCGACTGTTATAGAGAGTATAACCATATAAGCCTTGTTGAATATGAACGACGAACGACGAATAGAAAATAAGGCTTTGTCCTTATAATCTATCGTTCGCAGCCAATAAAGTCAATAAATGAAAGATCAGTTTTGATCCGTTAGTTCGATGTTCGATGCTTAATTTCGAACGAATCACGTCATTGGGTCTGGCCCAATTGTACGAGCGATGGTCGTTCGTTATTGACTTACAATGAGTTGGGTCCGGCCCAAATATGAAGGCATTAAAATAGGGAGTTCATCGTTCGTTAGATAAACTGTTAAAGCTAACGCCATTATTGGGAAGACGAAGTCTAACCCCAACAGATAGCCCCCCGCTCTATCGAGCAATGGATCCTCGATAGAGTGTATGATACATGGCGATGGTCGCATCAGTCGTGGTTAAATCAGATTAGGGAAATCTGACTAGACTGACGAATCGATCGATGTGAGTCTCGAGCCCAGCGAAAAATACTGATTGAATACACGTGGTGCATGTTGAGTGGTTACCCTGACACGGTATCATTATGATATTTTAAAATTCATACCGTTGCGACGTAACAGACCCGAGCTGTCGTATCTGAGATTTTCGGGATACGCGCCGTTGCGTCGTACGAACTTTTTAAGTGGGAATTTGAAGAGTTGCGAGACATACACCGTTTGATCGAGCCTTTCCTGAACAGTCGGGACCGTTGGATGTACTATGAAACTATATAACCCTTCATATGCCCATTTTCCTCCTTATTTCTACACGGAGCCTTCAGAAGATCAGAATCCGAGTTCCTCAAGTTTCTCAAGTTCTTCGAATTCTCAGGCAAGATTTTTCTTCTTCTCCATCTCGAGTAATTTTTGATTTGATAGAACTGCTTCTATTCTATTTTCGAGTCTTTCTAGTAAGTTTTCTGCATTTCTTTTGGGCGAGTAGTTCGATTGAGGGTTTTTTTCGGAGTTTTTCTGGGTTTTCACTGGATTTTTGGTCCTGTGTACTTCGTGTTCATCCAAAACTTCAATAGGGTTTTGACAAAATAGAAGCTTTTAGATCTTCAATACTTCTGTAGTTCGCCCAAAAATTAGTTTTTTTCCGACATGGATAAACAAAATGAGGTTATCGATGATGTGGACGTCGAATGGACGAGCACCGACTCGAGTGACAGCAGTTCAGACAATGAAGAGTTGATGTCAACCATTCGTCGTTCGAGATTCGAACACGAATTTCAGCAGAGCCAGATGAGTGCTGGAACGAGCAACGAGTTTTAACGGAGAATGACTTGTCAGACATCAGGGGTCGATATGGTTTCCCGAACGAGGTCCAACTTCGTTTACCATTCAAGGGTGAGCGAGCGGACACAGTTTCCGAAGGATGGATATGTATGTATACCATCTACTTCGAATGTGGACTTCGACTTCCACTTCCTCCTCTTCTTGTTCGAACCATGAATCATTATAATCTTGTCATCCCACAGTTGATGCCGAATGGGATGAGGGTTTTCTTGGGATTGATTGTGCTGTCGGAAGAAGCGAACATCGATCTATCAGTAGATGATGTACTCGCGATATACTATCCTCAAGAAAATTCGAAAGATCATGGACGGTACTCGATGTACCCTCAGAGGAAGAAGCAAGTAGTTGGCGAGATGAAGAACGCCGACAGATATTGGCAGGATCGCTACTTCTTCATGCATGTAAATAATAAGTCGATGGGTGATCTGGCCGACGCTTTTTACCCTTTGTGGGGAACTCTTCGTAAGTATCGAACGGAAAGCGTCGAACGAAGAATTCAACTTAATAACTTTAATGATTTCTGATGTTTTTATTTGTGTTCTGCAAGCAAGGAATTGAAGAAACCACCTCCCAAAGCTCTCTTGTTCGAAGAGAAACTCGAGCGTTTACTTGCTCTGCCAAATAGAGATTGGGACGATATTAAAGTCCCAAGGAGTTTAAGAGCATCGAGTCTGTGGAAGAACTTCATCGAACTTCCATCAGGTATTCCTAAACGAGTTCCTTCCTGGGTTAGATTGGCCTTTTGTAATTAAGGGGAGCGCTAAGGAGACTTTTTGGCACTCCGTTGTTCGTCGACCCCCTTACTGACGAGGAGGCTTTGATCGCAGAATTTACCTTGGACTCGTTAGTCATGGAGGTTCCTACCCCAAAGGACATAATGGCCAAACGCAGGGCTAAGAAGGAAGCCGAACGAGCAGCTGCAGCTGCTGCGGCCGCTGCTGCTGCCTCGAGCGCAGGCCAGGTTAACGAACCTGAGCCTTTCCCTGTTCTCGAGTCCTCTCTAGAACCTCCCTCAAAGCCGAGTTCGCCACCCGTCAAGAAGAGGTGGTCGAAAAGTCCAAGAGGAAAGTTCCTGCGAAGAGGAGCAGAAAGTCGAAAGTCCCGATCCCTGAAACGGACGTCGAGGGTCCAAGAGTTGAGGTGGACTTGCCTCCACGTGTTAGCATTTTACAGATAGGCAAACGAGCGTTGACATCGCTCGACAGCTATTTTCCGATGCAGATGCTGAAATGATGAAGCAAGGTCCACCTCAGAGCCATATGGACGACATTATGTGGGAAACCATGAAGGTATTGTGGACATGTACTTTGCATTGCAATATATATTTCGCACTCACTCCCAATTCTGAAGATTATATTTTTACATTGCAGATCAATGTTTGGACGATGGGGCTCTTTTATCGAATGTCCGATAAAGTCGCCGAACAGAGGGATATATTGAAAGATCTCGTGGAGAAGGATATTGCTCGGGGAGAGAAATTGCTGGACATCGAACGTAAGTTCGGAGATCTCAAGGCCGGCGCTGAGGGACTGATGTCTGAACTTCAGAAGTCCATGGATGTAGCGAGGGAGGGCACTTCTGCGATGGAAATTTTGGTCAAGAGATTTGATGAAGGTCAGGCCAAAATCAAATCTCTTGAAGTTGAAAACGTAGCGCCGCCACTCAAATTATGGATGCGTTCGAAAAGGCCACTTTTAAGGCTCGATATGACATCCTGAAGGACTATAAAGCAGGACTCCTCGACGAAGCTCAAATCGATGAAGAGATCGAGATGTTCGAGGAAGATTATCCTGAAGAAGTCAGGAGTTTATCAGCTGTTCCTGCATCAGCGCCGACAGACGCCGAGCCTTCGAACGTTGAGCCCCCAGCAGAAGCCAATCCTTCTGAAGATCGCGAAACGCGAGAGTAGATTTTTTTGTCTTTGTTTGTCAAATTTCTGTAAACTTTTTATTTTATTTCTGATGTGTAAAGACAATTCTATTTTTTTATTGAAAATTTTATATTTCTGCTCACATCTTTTTGTATGATATTGATGTGGATGTTTTCAACAATTTTGAATGTTCGAACGTCGAGAGTAGTGTAATAAACGAATGTCGAGCGTAATTCGTACTGGACGAATATCAAGCATAATATCGAGTGTTCAAAGAACACGTTTTTGATTAGGAAAAGTAGCTGAACTCATTCAAATGTGATGAGCTGCCTACGTACCCAAAGTTTAGGGATCAAGCCATTCGTAGTTCGATCGAACAATGAAATTGTTTGATAATTTCGACTGGACTCGTACGGACGCATACGAGTTGCCTACGTACCCAGCGTTTAGGGATCAAGTCGAACGTAGTTCAAATGACGAAGTTGTCGAGCGTAGACCTACGGGTTCGATATCGCATCGAACGTTCGACGTAATGGATCTAGCCTTTACAAAAATTTGTTCTGAAGACAAATTACAAGTTTTTAGAAACATCAAAAATAGCAAAAATAGATTACACATAGTACTTTCGCAAATGATGCGAGTTCCAACTGCGAAGAACCTCCACTCCATCGCTCGTTTCCAAACGGTAGACACCTAGTCGTATAACCTTCAAAATCCTGTAAGGACCTTCCCAATTTGCTCCCAACTTTCCTGCGTTTGGCTCGGCAGTGTTCTGGAATACTTTTCGAAGCACAAGATCTCATTCGTGGAAAGTTCTCGGTCGAACTTTGGAGTTGTAGTACTTTGCCACTGATTGCTGGTAGTTTGCCATTCGAATCAGGGCTTGGTCTCGTCGTTCGTCAAGAGTATCCAGACTGTCGTTGAGTATTTCTTGATTATGACTTTCGTTTTCAAAAGCCAATTGACGCCGGAGTGTAGGGACACCGATTTCTGCTGGGATAACAGCTTCAGTACCAAAGGTTAGTGAAAATGGAGATTCTCCGTTCGCTCTTCGCGGGGTTGTCCTGTACGCCCAGAGTACGCCATGAAGTTCATCTGCCCATCGCCCCTTTCGAGCTTCAAGTTTCTTTTTCAAATTCTGAACGATCGTTTTGTTTGTTGCTTCTGCTTGTCCATTCCCTTGGGGATACCTTGGGGTAGAAAAGCTAAGCTCGATGTTCCATTCGTTGCAGAATTTTCTGAAGTTGTCCGAAATGAACTGCGATCCATTATCCGTGACAATCTCCTTGAGGCACACCAAATCTGCAAATAATGTTCTTCCAATAAAGCTTTCGACGTCCGAATCCTTAATGTCCGCAAATGCTTCTGCTTCAACCCACTTTGTGAAATAATCAGTGAGTACAAGCAAATATTTACGTTGACCGCTTGCTCTGGGTAGTGGACCCACTATATCCATCGAATATTTCATGAATGGATATGGAGATGCGATGTTTGACAATCGTTCTGAAGGCTGATGGAAAATAGGGGAGTGTCTCTGGCATTTGTCGCACCGTTTGACAAAGTCTTCGCTGTCTTGAAGCATAGTGGGCCAGTAATAGCCTTGCCGTTTGACTTTGTTGCATAGTGATCGTCCCCCTGAGTGGTTTCCGCACTCGCCTTCATGAACTTCCTTCAGAACATAGGTAGCTTCCTTATCATCGAGGCATCGAACATAAGGACCATTGAATGAGCGTTGAAAGAGGACGTCGTTGATCAATGAAAACCTTACAGCTTTGGTTTTGACTTTCCGAGCTTCCTGTTTGTCTTCTGGTAAAACTCCTTCCTTCAGATAAGCAACAATGGGTGTTCGCCAATCTGTCAGGACTTCTCCTGTGATGATCGTGGATTCGACCTGGATGCTGGGCTCTTCAATAAACCTGATTGGAATGCTTCGACGTAAGTGTGGCTCCGAAGTTGAACCAAATGAAGCCAAGGCGTCCGCTTGTGTATTAAGATCCCTCGACAATTGTACTATCGAGTATTCTTCAAAATTCTGTACAAGCGAACGAACAACGTTCAAATACGCTTCCATCCTTATATCCTTGGTTGTGTACTCACCGAGCACTTCGTTCAACACGAGTTGTGAGTCACTGTAGATCTTCAGGCGTCGAGCCCCCAGTGCCTTCGCTAAATGTAGCCCAGCAATTAAGGCTTCATACTCTACTTCGTTGTTCGAAGCGTTAAACCCCAGGCGAAATGACTGCTCGATTATCTCACCATCAGGAGTCTTGCAAAATACACCCACTCCAGATCCTTTAACGTTCGATGCTCCGTCCACCATGAGCGTCCAGTAGCATTCTTCTTCAGTGTTCGTTATGGAAGGATCTGGTGTGAGTTCAGCTACAAAGTCAGCAAGTACTTGTGATTTCAAGCTGGTTCTCACCCGATACTCGATATCAAATTCACTCAATTCGACCGCCCACTTTGTCAAGCGTCCAGATAAATTTGGACTATGAAGGATGGCACGAAGAGGATAAGTAAACAATACAACTATCGAGTGTGATTGGAAGTATGGCCTTAGCTTTCTTGCTGCCGTAATGAGAGCCAAAGCTAACTTCTCAACCACCGGGTATCTCGTCTCTGCATCGAGTAGTGGCTTGCTGACGTAATAGACGGGTTGTTCGCCTTTCGAATCTCGTACAAGAACAGCACTCACCGCGTCTTCTGTTACAGCCAAGTAAAGAAAAATGCTTTCTCCGGTTACTGGTTTAGACAAAATTGGAGGGGATGACAAGTATTTTTTGAGCTCGTTAAAGGCATGCTGACATTGTTCGTTTCACTCAAATTTTTTGTTCCCTTGAGCAACTTAAAGAAGGGCTGGCATTTATCGGTCAATCGATCTTCCAGTCAACTTCTGGATCTCTCGCTTGTTCTTCAGTGAAGGCATGTTGATTATTGCCCTTATCTGGTCAGGGTTTGCTTCAATACCACGCTGCGTCACGATATAGCCCAAGAACTTCCCAGATGACATACCAAACGAGCATTTGGTAGGATTCAAATGCATGTTGTGTTGTCTAAGGACCGAGAAGCACTCCGAAAGGTGACCAATGTGGTCCGCAGCCTTCAGCGACTTGACCAGCATATCGTCTATATAAACCTCCATCGTTCGACCAATTTGATCAGCGAACATTGCGTTGACAAGTCTCTGATATGTTGCACCGGCGTTCTTCAACCCGAAAGGCATTACTTTGTAGCAATATATTCCCCTCTCCGTGATAAAAGCTGTCTTCTCTTGGTCGTCGGGATGCATGAGGATCTGGTTGTATCCTGAAAATACGTCCAAGAAAGAGAGCAATTCATGTCCGGCGGTTGCATCAACCAATAGGTCGATGTGTGGAAGGGGAAAACTATCTTTTGGGCAAGCCTTGTTCAAATCGGTGAAGTCGATGCAAACTCTCCACTTTTCGTTCTTTTTCTTCACAATAACAACGTGGCCAACCAGTCTGGGTACTGAACTTCTTTGATGAATCCAGCCTCAATCAACTTTCGTACCTCATTGTTCACGATCTTGTTGCGTTCGATCCCCAGCTTCCTTCGTTTCTGCTTCACTGGCTTATGGCTAGGATCGACATGGAGTCGATGAGTTGTTACCCTCCGGGTCGATACCTGACATGTCATTGTGTGACCATGCAAAGCAGTCTTGATTGTCACGAAGGAAACTTAACAAGTGTTCACGTATTACGAGATCGAGCATCGAACCAATCTTGATGGATTGATCTGGGTTAGCTTGATCGAGCGGGATTTCATCTAGTTGCTCCATGTCTGGCTGTGTTTGATTGTTCAATTCTGCCTTCTTCTCTAGTTGCTATAAGCGATCTGTCTGTTTCATCTTAAGAGAATGGAGATAGCAAGTCCGCGCGACTTCCTGGTTTCCCTTGATCTCTTTGACTCCTCTCTTCGTCGGGAACCTGATTCTTTGGTGATAAGTAGAAGGAACTGCCTTTATTGCATGTATCCATGGCCTACCGAGGATTATGTTGTAGGCAGATGGGCAGTCTAAAACCAAAAAGGTGGTTAGCTTGTTCTCTCCTGCCGCAAAAGACAGGAAGTTTAATCTTTCCAACAGCAGCAGTTGACTCCCCATTGAAACCTGTCAAAATGGTAGTTGATCGTTCGATGTCGGACTCAGATAATTCCATTTCTCTGAGTGTTGAAAGGAAAAGAACGTCCGCAGAACTCCCATTATCGACCAGAATTCGACCTACTTCACAGTTCGATATGTTCAATGTCAGAACGAGCGCATCGTCGTGAGGTCGGTTCAGGTTTGTGGCCTCGCTGCTGTGAAAAGTGATAGAGTGTTCGACAGGGTCATCGGGTAGAATCGCGGCAATCGGCTGCATTGCTTTCCTTCGATGAGATTTGATAGCAGTCACTGTCTCCCCGCTATAAATTGAGCTTCCGCAAATTACGCCTATCGTCTTCCGAACTGGCGATGGAGAAGGCGTGTCTTCGATCTGCTGCACAATTCTTCGTTCTTTAATCTCGCCACCAAGTCTGTACGCCTCTCTCCCCTTTTCTGTAAGGAATTCACGGAGATGACCCTTCTTCAATAGCTCTGCCACTTCTGCCCTCAGTGCCCTGCAATCGATGGTATTATGCCCATGATCTTTATGAAATTCACAATACTTGGATGTGTCTCTGGCTGGGTTCTCGGGCAACTTCTTCGGCCAAGTGACAAAATCATGGCGCTTGAGGTGAGCGATTAACTCTGAGGGGCTTATTCCAAGGGCATATTTTGGTGGAGAGAATGGACGTTTACGGTCTCGTCTGGATGATTTCTCGACTCTATTCTCTACTCGACGCTGCTGGCGTAGACGTTCGCGTCTAAAATTCTTCTCTCGTTCATCACGGGCCTTCGAGAGTTCTTCTCTAGTCCTTGCAAGGTCTCGCTCCACTCGTTCGTTCTCCTCTTCGAGTTCGATTAATCCCTTCGCTCGATGTAGAGCATCTTGGATCGTCGGGGGATATCGGGCACAGATCTCATTTTTAAACAAAGACCTATGCCTTAATCCCTTCTTAAACGCTTCCCTCGCGGTGCCGTTATCCAATCCTGAGATCTCCGAAATCGCTTTGCTAAAACGCTTAATGTAAGCGCGTAGCGATTCGTGTGGTCCCTGGATCACACCCCATAGATCCTTTGTTGTTTTTCCGGACTGGATGTGAACGGAGTAGCTTCGCATGAATTCGAGGGAAAGTTCGTCGAACGAGTCAATGGATTCTGCAGGGAGATTACAGAACCATCTCAACGCGGCACCTTTCAAGCTCTGAGCGAAGAGCTTGCACATCATATCATCTAGCATGTCGGTTGGGATGTTCGTTGATTGAACGACGTGCTTGTATTGAAGGAGGTGGTCATGTGGGTCTGACATTCCGTCAAACCAAGGAAAAGAGATGTTGCTGAACTTGGGGGTGATCGTGTTGGTGATCCGTTTCGTTAAAGGCGTCTCGCGGACACCACGGGCAAGATCGTCGATCCCTGGTGTAGAGGTTGTTGCCTTGTGAATCTGCGAAGTGAAGCGTTGTTGCATCTGGGCTTCCAATGTCCTCATCTCCTCAGACATTATACTTCGCATCATCTCTTCAACGTTCGTACCTGGTTGAAAGAGATCCTCTGATGATTGTGATAAGTCGGGCGTCGAACGCCGAATTGGTGTTGTCTGTCTTCTTGAACTGGTTCCTGGTGCCGTCTGTCTCGGCTGCGCTTGTCTCTCGTTTACTACTGGGGTATCCTCAGATGCAAACAGTGGCTGCATTGGATTAATAGGGCTGTAAGTAGCCCTCGAACGTTGCTGGTGATAGGGCATAGCGTGCTGCCATCCCCCGGCGCTCGTACCTTGAGGATTGTAAGACGTGGCTGTTCGCCATGTCCCATCGTTCGCGCCTCACTGATCGTGTGAAGTGGATGGTCGCCATCCCCCAGCGCTCGCACCTGAGGAATACCCGACATACGGGTTGTAGTAGTACGAGTAAGCGGCTTGTGAGTTGATTGCCATCAACTGGTTTTTGAGAATCTGGTTCTCCGCAGTGATGTTCTCCATATGACTCTGCTGGTCATTGTGTTTCTTGGTTAATTCCTCAACCAATCGTGTCAGATTGGTGATTTGGGAGATTGCTTCAGAGGTTGAAGCTTCCTGGTGATCGATTGGGCTTCCCTGGGGAAGTTCATCCTGGTGTTCATGTTCTGCTGCCATGGTTGCTGCACAAGTTTCCGATGTAAGATGGCCAAGGGCCCCACGGTGGGCGCCAAACTGTAGATACTAGTTTTTCTACAGTCAAAATTTAACAGAAAGTTAATGACAATGAAATAAACAAACAGTTGAATGGGTCCTTGACAATCGTTATTGAAACTCATAAAGCAAATTAGTATGAAAATAATTGGAAACAGAAGTAAAAGAGAGAGAGAGAATCATCAACACCAAGATGTAGAGAGGTTCGCCAACCGGGCTACGTCCTCTGTGAGTATTATGTATTCACTATGTGTGGATATTCTCAAGTACAAAAATGATTTCTGGGAACGTTTTTGGCAGAGTAACAATATAAATTCAGAGAAAGAGTCGGATCCCTTTCTGAAGGGGGGTCCTCCTCTTTTTATAGAGGAAGGACCAATAACTGATGTTGAGCGGTTTTCCCTCGTTGTCAACTGAGGACACCTGTCATGATATGAACTCAGCAGTTATTTTAATGTTCCACAGATTATGGCTTAGCGGTTATTAATGTGCTTCCTTTTGCCAGTTATGAACTGATCAGTTATCATAATGCTATGACACATCATCGTCGACATTGGGTTCGACTGTTATAGAGAGTATAACCATATAAGCCTTGTTGAATATGAACGACGAACGACGAATAGAAAATAAGACTTTGTCCTTATAATCTATTGTTCGCGGCCAATAAAGTCAATAAATGAAAGATCAGTTTTGATCCGTTAGTTCAATGTTCGATGCTTAATTTCGAACGAATCACGTCATTGGGTCCGGCCCAATTGTACGAGCGATGGTCGTTCGTTATTGACTTACAATGAGTTGGGTCCGGCCCAAATATAAAGGCGTTAGAATAGGGAGTTCATCGTTCGTTAGATAAACTGTTAAAGCTAACGTCATTATTGGGAAGACGAAGTCTAACCCCAAGGGAAAACCGCTCAACATCAGTTATTGGTCATTCCTCTATAAAAAGAGGAGGAGCCCCCTTCAGAAAGGGATCAGACTCTTTCTCTGAATTCACATACTGTTATTCTGCCAAAACGTTCCCAGAAATCATTTTTGTACTTGAGAATATCCATACAAAGTGAATACATTATACTCACAGAGGACGTAGCCCGGATAGGCAAACGAGCGTTGACATCGCACGACAGCTATTTTCCGATGCAGATGCTGAAATGATGAAGCAAGGTCCACCTCAACTCTTGGACCCTCGACGTCCGTTTCAGGGATCGGGACTTTCGACTTTCTGCTCCTCTTCGCAGGAACTTTCCTCTTGGGCTTTTCGACCACCTTCCTCTTCTTGACGGGTGGCGAACTCGGCTTTGAGGGAGGTTCTGGAGAGGACTCGAGAACAGGGTAAGGCTCAGGTTCGTTAACCTGGCCTGCGCTCGCAGCAGCTGCAGCTGCTCGTTCAGCTTCCTTCTTAGCCCTGCGTTTGGCCATTATGTCCTTTGGGGTAGGAACCTCCATGACTAACGAGTCCAAGGCAAATTCTGCGATCAAAGCCTCCTCGTCAGTAAGGGGGTCGACGAACAACGGAGTGCCAAAAAGTCTCCTTAGCGCTCCCCTAATTACAAAAGGCCAATCTACCCAGGAAGGAACTCGTTTAGGAATACCTGATGGAAGTTCGACGAAGTCCTTCCACAAGCTCGATGCTCTTAACCTCCTTGGGACTTGAATATCGTCCCAATCTCTATCTGGCAGAGCAAGTAAACGCTCGAGTTTTTCTTCGAACAAGAGAGCTTTGAGAGGTGGTTTCTTCAATCCTTTCCTGCAGAATACAAATAAAAACATCAGAAATCATTAAAGTTATTAAGTTGAATTCTTTGTTCGACGCTCTCCGTTCGATACTTACGAAGAGTTCCCCACAAAGGGTAAAAAGCGTCGGCCAGATCACCCATCGACTTATTATTTACATGCATGAAGAAGTAGCGATCCTGCCAATATCTGTCGGCGTTCTTCATCTCGCCAACTACTTGCTTCTTCCTCCGAGGGTACATCGAGTACCGTCCATGATCTTTCGAATTTTCTTGAGGATAGTATATCGCGAGCACATCATCTACTGATAGATCGATGTTCGCTTCTTCCGACAGCACAATCAATCCCAAGAAAACCCTCATCCTATTCGGCATCAACTGTGGGATGGCAAGATTATAATGATTCATGGTCCGAACAAGAAGAGGAGGAAGTGGAAGTCGAAGTCCACATTCGAAGTAGATGGCATACATACATATCCATCCTTCGGAAACTGTGTCCGCTCGCTCACCCTTGAATGGTAAACGAAGTTGGACCTCGTTCGGGAAACCATATCGACCCCCTGATGTCTGACAAGTCATTCTCCGTTAAAACTGATCGAGGGTTCGACGTTCGTAAAAAAGTTTCGGTGGTCAGCCGACGAGGTGGCTCCGTCAATCGAGCAATAGGGAGAATCGATACTAATTCTTCGCCTGATGTTGTCGCCGGTCGACTCATCTCGGAAGCCTCGTTGCTCGTTCCAGCACCCATCTGGCTCTGCTAAAATTCGTGTTCGAATCTCAAACGACGAATGACATCAACTCTTCATTGTCTGAACTACTGTCACTCGAGTCGGTGCTCGTCCATTCGACGTCCACATCATCGATAACCTCCTTTTGTTTATCCATGTCGGAAAAAACTAATTTTTGGGCGAACGACAGAAGTATTGAAGATCTAAAAGCTTCTATTTTATCAAAACCCTATTGAAGTTTTGGATGAACACGAAGAACACAGGACCAAAAATCCAGTGAAAACCCAGAAAAACTCCGAAAAAACCCTCAACCGAACTACTCGCCCAAAAGAAATGCAGAAAACTTACTAGAAAGACTCGAAAATAGAATAGAAGCAGTTCTATCAAATCAAAAATTACTCGAGATGGAGAAGAAGAAAAATCTTGCCTGAGAATTCGAAGAACTTGAGAAACTTGAGAAACTCGGATTTTGATCTTCTGAAGGCTCCGTGTAGAAATAAGGAGGAAAATGGGCATATGAAGGGTTATATAGTTTCATAGTACATCCAACGGTCCCGACTGTTCAGGAAAGGCTCGATCAAACGGTGTATGTCTTGCAACTCTTCAAATTCCCACTTAAAAAGTTCGTACGACGCAACGGCGCGTATCCCAAAAATCTCGGATACGACAGCTCGTGTCTGTTACGTCGCAACGGTACGAATTTCAAAATATCATAATGATACCGTGTCAGGGTAACCACTCGACATGCGCCACGTATATTCAATCTGTATTTTTCACTGGGCTCGAGACTCCCATCGATCGATTCGTCAGTCTAGTCAGATTTTCCTGATCTGATTTAACCACGACTAATGCGACCATCGCCATGTATCATACACTCTATCGAGGATCCATCGCTCGATAGAGCGGGGGGCTATCTGTTGGGGTTAGACTTCGTCTTCCCAATAATGACGTTAGCTTTAACAGTTTATCTAACGAACGATGAACTCCCTATTCTAACGTCTTCATATTTGGGCCGGACCCAACTCATTGTAAGTCAATAACGAACGACCATCGCTCGTACAATTGGGCCGGACCTAATGACATGATTCGTTCGAAATTAAGCATCGACCATCGAACTAACGGATCAAAACTGATCTTTCATTTATTGACTTTATTGGCCGCGAACGATAGATTATAAGGACAAAGCCTTATTTTCTATTCGTCGTTCATATTCAACAAGGCTTATATGGTTATACTCTCTATAACAGTCGAATCCAATGTCGACGATGATGTGTCATACCATTATGATAACTGATCAGTTCATAACTGGCAAAAGGAAGCACATTAATAACAGCTAAGACATAATCTGTGGAACATTACAATAACTGCTGAGTTCATATCATGACAGGTGTCCCCAGTGGACAACGAGGGAAAACCGCTCAACATCAGTTATTGGTCCTTCCTCTATAAAAAGAGGAGGACCCCCCTTCAGAAAGGGATCCGACTCTTTCTCTGAATTCATACTGTTACTCTGCCAAAAACGTTCCCAGAAATCATTTTTGTACTTGAGAATATCCATACACAGTGAATACATAATACTCACAGAGGACGTAGCCCGGTTGGCGAACCTCTCTACATCTTGGTGTTAATGATTCTCTCTCTCTCTTTTACTTCTGTTTCCAATTATTTTCATACTAATTTGCTTTATGAGTTTCAATAACGATTGTCAAGGGCCCATTCAACTGTTTGTTTATTTCATTGTCATTAACTTTCTGTTAAATTTTGACTGTAGAAAAACTAGCATCTACAGTTTGGCGCCCACCGTAACGTCATGGAGAAAGCTACCAAAAATGCAGTTATGGCGCAATGGAAGTCAGCAAGCCAAGCAAAGACATTGAGGTAAATATACTTGGCTATTAACTGATGAGTACAGCCTGTTATAATTTAAACTTAATTTGTTAGGTAGCTACCGTAACGTATAGTATCTTTAAATAAATGAAAAAAATTAAGATCGATTAATCGGTTTTTGACATTGATGTGTACTATAATAGTAGAGCAACAACAACGAGTAAATGAAATTGAAAGGATGATTTGAGTCCTCACAATGAACTCAAATGTTATCTATTGCAGAAGAAGGCCTATACCCTGTTTAGAGACATTATTCTAACAGGAAAGGTATGCAATGCACCTTTTGTTTTTTCTTTTGTAAATGAAGGAATTTACTCTCTGTTATATAACTTTTGTTCTTCTAATCTATTATGCTTTGCTCAAGTTCATTGCCTTTTTTTTTTTCCCATTTCTTCATCCTTAATGATTTTTAATCTTTCTTTCTTAGTGAATTTGAGATCTTTCCACGCTTTGCATTCAAGTACATGAATTGTAGAATATATAGCTCTAATTAAAACTGCGGGGTACAGAAAAGGGGCAGTAATTGCCATTTACAGTGCTATTGTAAGCCTAACTTATTTTCTTTAGATTTCATTGCAGGAAAATATGAACTCTTATACTCTCATTGGAAAAGAGTCTTCATTGGAACGAGTACATGTCTTCATGATTTTTCACACCAATCAAAAACCTTGTATTTGCTCAAATATTGTTCCATAATGGAGTTTCTCATCTCAGATTCTTACTGTTCCTTTCTTGTGGCAACTTTTCCCATATTTAAAAGAGGTATATTTAATTATGTGCTATTTGGAGATTGTGTTACTTGAAATTAACAAGTTTTGTAATATGTTTTAGTTGGACCAAATTTGTATTATGTTTCGATTGGGCAAATTATTATTATTGTATTGCTATAAAATTACTTTTTTGTTATACTAAATAAAATAGTTGTAATACTTTCTCCATTCTCTGAATGTCCACGTTATTAGTAGTAATTCAGAAAGTGGGTTGTAAAATTTAGAATTTTTTTTTTTTAAATCTGAAACCACATTCCACGACGGTTTTAAAAAACCATCGTGTAAGGTACAATATTTCATGACAGTTAGCCATAAAATTGTCGTGGAAAGTGTCACACAACCAGTAGAAAGCATGGCACTTATAACCTATGATGACAGTTATAAACTATCGTGATATGTCAGACATAGCACGACGGTTAAAAAACAGTCGTGTTATGTCCTAACATACCACGACTGTGGATTCCACGACGGTTTTTTAATCGTCTTGGTAACTTTCGACGACGGTTAAAAAACATCGTGTAATCCACAATTTCTACTAGTGTCTTCTTTCTTCTCCATAGGCGCCTATTTATAGGCTAAATTATTACAAAGAAAGTTCCTCAAATAACTTAATTACATGTCATCTTAATTATGGCTAAAATCTAGTAATAATAGCTCTTACTTGCCTAAAATAGAAAAATGAAAATAATCTAAAATTAAATGGATGTACATGCCAAAAAATAGAAAAGGAAAGTTGACTAATGAGCTAACGAAATAAAGGATGAATGATGGCTGAATATTCAACAATAATTAAAAAAAGGAAACTGAATATTTTGAGTTTCTCTTTCTTGATTCACACGCCTATTGCATGGATTTGCATGGCTGATCTTCATGATCCAAATTGACCTTGATGATGTGGACCAATCTTTGTCATCCCTCATTAATAAGCACGTCCAAATCCTCTTGCTGAAACTTCCGGATTAAATTGTTGAGTTTGATTTGCATCATTCTTCTCCTCTTGAGAAGGATTTGTCCTCAAATCGTCTCCTCTTTATGCTTTCTCATGGTCATGTTGAGACATGATCTCAATGAGATTTTGATTTTAAGAACACTGAATGTGTCACACGAATTTTTAATAAAGAATTTCCAACAAGAATTTTCCAACAAGAATATGTATCACACTAAATTTCTTCTTCTTGTTTTTTTTTTTTTTTTTGTTTTTTTTTTTTTTAAACTCAATCAGATTCAATGATTCTTCTTCTTTTTTTTTTTTTTTTTTTTTTTGACATTTTTTTAAGTTCCTTTATGTTTTCTTCTTCTTCTTCTTCTTTTAAATTTTTTTTAATTTATATGCCACGAACAGGAATTATAACTAGAACTAGAAATTACAAATTACAAACAAATCTGGAAACACTTTTTTTTTTTTTTTACATTTAAAAAAAAAAAACTAATTCGGTCACACACAATCGGTTAGAAAAAGAAACTAAATTAAATGAGATAGGCAAACCTGAGACTAGAACCGAAGCACTGATACCAAATGATGCGAACCCCGCTAAGAATAACGAGACCTGACAATGAAGAAGAAACCCAAGAACGTTTTACGATCAGGTTTGGATGGGAGACCTCAACCCGTTGCTTCAACAAAAACAAGAACCTTGGTATATTTGACATCAACCCATTGTTTAATGTAAAACAAGAACCTCAGTATAAGGAAGACACCACAACGGTGGTGGAAATCCATTTGATAAGTCAATGGTGAACGCCACGGAAAATTTTGATAAGTTCGAATAGTTCGTTAAAGAACCAAAGAGAAAATACTCTCACATTTCTGAATAATTGCTTGTCTTATTTCTTCTCCATAGGCACCTATTTATAGGCTGAATAATTATAAAGAAAGTTCCTAAAATAACTTAAGTACATGCCATCTTAATTATGGCTAAAATCTAGTAATAATAGCTCTTACTTGCCTAAAATAGAAAAAGGAAAACAATTTGAAAATTAAATGGTTATACATACCAAAAAATAGAAAAGGAAAGTTGACTAATGAGCTAACAAAATAAAAGATGAATGATGGTTGAATATTCAATAATAATTAAAAAAAGGAAACTGATTATTTTTGAGTTTCTCTTTCTTGATTCACACGCCTATTGCATGGATTTGCATGGCTGATCTTCTTGATCTGAATTGACCTTGATGATGTGGACCAATCTTTGTCGTCTCTCATTAATGAGCACGCCCAAATCCTCTTGCTGAAACCTCCGGATTAAATTATTGAGTTTGATTTGCATCATAATCCTTCCTTTAGGCATAAAAATAGCAATTAATAAACGTCAATAATAAGTCATCCGCAAATTTGTGTATGTTGTGAGTTGGTATTGAGTTGCATTGTATCAATAGGTTTTTTAAAAAAAAATACATATCGACTAAAATTTTTAAATCACAGATACTTTTTATATGAAAATGACAGTTTTTTTTCATTTAAAAAAAATAATGAAAATTGCATATTGCATCGTAATTGCAATTATAGGGCCTGTTTGGCATTGTGCTTTGGAAATTTTCTATTGTAGCTGTGTTGTAAGTTCAAAATTCATGTGATAATCAGAAATAGATAGCCGTTTGATAAATTTTTTTCAAAGTTGCTATGAAGGAGAGAGCTTCACTTTAATTTGGATCTTGTATGCAGTAGACTAGTAGTTAAAATTATCCATCACCATTCAATGGCTAGTAACGATACAACGTAAAAAAGCAAAATTTTCAGACTTCCTAACTTCCATGATTAATGCGCATGCAGTTTTGGCCTAGTACTTTCTAGAATAACCGTAAACAAGTAAAACAGCTTTTCTAAAATATCTGGAAAACTCGGAGAAAGGAGTTTATTTCATGTGTTTAATGTTACATATGATATGCGTGACATGAAGCATATGGATCTCAAATCCATATTTTATTAAGATTGCTAATCTAACGGTTGTTGGCTAGCTCGTCGCTTTCATGTAGTTTGGAGATCAATAGTTTGATTTCTCCTTGTTTCAACGATGTTTTTTTCTTCTTATTATAATGCGTTTGGGCATCCTATTGTATTTGGTATTATATTTTAATGAGATCAATATGCGTTTGGATATTACTTTTCTATTGTCAAATGTAATGTTTGTTTGGATTGTTTACATTTTAGTAAATATGCTTATAGGTGTTTGATGAGAGAGAGTATATGATGTAATTTGTAAAAATAGATATTCAACTATGTAAAGTATATGACGTAATTGGTAAATATGGTGTCGTTGTTGCCAAATCAACTATGTAAAGTATATAAATTCTCCAAAAACAAAAATTATTATGTTTGTTTTTCAAGTTTATTTGACTAAATAATATCACCTGATACAAACCACGTCAATAACGTGACGAAACCCGATATCAAATCTGGAAACAACAACCCAAGATCTTTCATGTTTGATGGAAATCGTGACCCGTTGCTTAGCGAAGCAAGAACCTTGGTATGGTGAAAATGCCACAAACGGTTATGGAAGTCCGTTTGATAAGTCGATTTGAATGCCACAAGGAATCTTTGATAAGTTCAAATAAGTTTCTTCAAGAACTCAAGAAGAATAACTCACAATATGAAAAAACATCAAAAACTCTTATTTCATAATCTGAAAAGTCAGCCTTATATAGCTGAATTTACACTTGTAAAATTCCTAATCTACCCTTAAGGATAAACTTGACTAAAAACCTTGAAAAAGATCAGTTTATCTAGATAAATTCGGATTTAAAAAAATACCTAAATTCAAATTTTAAACTAAAACTTAAAACTCAAATAGGATTACAAAGAAATCAAATCTTGATCAGATCTTCTAAACTTCCTGAATTTTGTTTTGAATCTTGAACTTCTTGAAAAAGTAATCTTGACTTGATTCTTTGTTGGGAAAAACGTCCACATTAGCTAGGACATGCAAGTTAGCGACGCAATGGCTTAATGGAAATGTATGGCTGATTGGCTCTCTTCTGAATCAACTTTGATGAGTAAAACCAGCCTTTGTTCACCCTCAGTAGTGAACACGCTCTCTTTTTGTTGTACAACTCTCCAGACTAAGTTATTTAGTTCTTCTTTGAATCTTTTAGCTCGAGCCCTCGTCACTGGACCAATTGGAACTTGAATTGGTTCGTGAGTTTTACCTTGCAGCCTTGATGTCCTCATCATTCCCCCCCTCTTGAAAAGGCTTTGTCCTCAATCATCACCTACATCAAAAGGACTCAAGTCAGTAACATTAAAGTAGCACTAACAATGTACTCACCCGATAAATCTAGCTTGTAAGCATTGTCATTGATGCGCTCTAGGACTTGGAAAGGACCATCTCCTCTTGGAAGCAATTTGAAACGTCTTTGCGCCAGAAATCTCTCTTTTCTCATGTGCAACTAAACCCAATCTCCGCGTTCAAAAATCAGTTTATGATGCCCCTTGTTGGCTTGTTTTGCATACTGCTCCGTTTTTCGCTCAATGTTGAACATTGCTTTCTCATGTATCTGCTTAACAAATTCAGCCTTTTTCTTTCCATCCAAATTAACATGCTTAGAAACAGGTAATGGAGAGAAATCCAATGATGTCAACGGATTAAAATCATAAATAATTTCAAACGGTGAAAATTTAGTAGCAGAATGAACAGATCTATTATAAGCAAACTCAACATGTGGTAAACACTACTCCCATGTTTTGATGTTCTTTTTAATGATTGCTCTCAATAGAGTAGACAAAGTCCTATTTACTACTTCGGTTTGACCATCAGTTTGTGGGTGACAAGTAGTAGAAAACAAAAGCTTAGTATCTAACTTACACCAAAAAGTCTTCCAAAAGTAACTCAAGAACTTAGTATCTCTATCCGAAATAATTGTTCTAGGTATGCCATGTAATCTCACAATCTCTCTAAAGAACAAATCTGCTACATTCGAAGCATCGTCAGTCATATGACAAGGGATAAAATGAGCCATTTTATAAAATCTATCCACAACCACAAAAATTGAATCTCTTCCATGTTTAGTCCTACGCAAACCTAACACAAAGTCCATTGAAATATCAACCAATGTTCATTAGGAATAGGAAGAGGTGTATACAAACCATGGGGCTACACTCGGGACTTAGCTTGCCTACAAGTGATACATCTTCCACAAATTCTCTCAACATCTCGTTTCATATGTGGCCAATAGAAGTGTTCCTGCAAAATAGCTAAATTCTTTGTAACTCCAAAATTACTCCACCATGTGATTCCCTAACTACCAATTCCCTCACAGAGCAATTAGGCACGCATAATTTATTCTCACGATACAGGAATCCATCATGCCTAAAATACTTACCATTTGTGGATTTCTCACACAATTCATACTTCTCCCAAATCATGGTCCGTCGCATATCGTTCCTTAATTTGCTCAAAACCAAGTCACTTAGCTTCAAGAGTAGAAAGCATTACGTACCTGTGAGAAAGCGCATATGCGATGATGTTTTCTTTACCTTGTTTGTATCAAATGACATACGGAAACGTCTCAATGAACTCAACCCATCATGCATGTCTCTTGTTCAGCTTGTGTTGGCCTTTCAAATGTTTCAAGGACTCATGATCGGTGTGAATCACGAATTCCTTAGGCCATAGGTAGTGTTGCCATGTCTCCAAAGCTCAAACCAACGCATATAACTCCTTGTCATAGTCGGGTAGTTTAAGGCTGTCCCGCTTAATTTTTCGCTAAAGTAAGCAATTGGTCGTCCCTCCTCCGTAAGAACTGCGCCTATGCCAATACCTGAAGCATCACATTCAATCTCAAATGTTTTAGAAAAGTTAGGTAAAGACAATAAGGGAGGATTGGTCAGCTTCTCTTTGATTAGCTGAAACACGTAAGGGAGTGTGTGAGATCTTTTTCTTTCTTTCTAACTTTGTTTTGCAGCAAACATGTCTCACAACAGTGATAAGAACATTGCCGAAGGTGCTACAGGAGTGGCTGATCTGAATGTGTTTATGGAGGCCATAATGAGTGAGATGAGGCATGTGATGAGGTTGGAATTAGAGCAGGTACACGAACGGATAGATCGGATGGAGAATGTATGTGTGGAGCAGCCATAAAACTCTCCTAATGTGCATAGAAGGGAAATGGTTCAACCTAGGGGAGTGAGAGATGAAGACGAAGAGTATTATGGAGCTGGTTTTGATGAATGGGATTTGATTGTTGGTAATAGGAGACATGGAGGGCGGTTTAGAGAAGCTAGGATTCGGGAAGATAATAGCTTGGGTCGTTGTTTTAAGATTTGGTATCGGGTTTCGTCACGTTGTTTACGTGGTACGTATCATCACCAAATTAAAAGGGTGGTTCACCATGATTATTATTATTATTACTATTATGATTTTGGCTCTGAACCATGAACTGATTACTTATATATATATATATATATATTTCATGTACAAGATGTTTGAATATAAGGAATTGTAACAAATAGTAAATTTAACACGGACGTTTGAAGTTTATAGCATGTTTTTAAAAAGATGAAAAATTATGACATATATTTCTGATTAATCCTTAGGTTTTTTTTTTTTTTTTTTCTGAAAATTTTGGATTTATGGTTAATTTTTAACAATAATTTATGTGCTTAGTTTTATGTTAGAGAGAGAAGAAGAATGATGGATTTTTTTGGTATTATGTGATCATTAATTTGATTATACTATTTGTTTAAAATTTTATTTTATAATTTATTATTGTTCTGTTCAAAAATGTTATTTTACTATTTTTCCCTTGAATATAATATTATTATTGACTATCTTCTCATAGTTTTAAAATTTTAAATTAGTAAGCTAATCAATGTCTATTTAGATTATAGGTTGGATTTGAAGTTTTTTGTTTTTATTTAAATTGAATGTATTATGTGTGTGGAAGCAAGAAAAATGATTGTTTTACAAATTTTTTTAAAAATATTTTAGATTTAAATTTGAGTTGAAAATTTTGAATCTAAAACTGTGATACAAACACACATAGAAGATTGTAGGAATCCATTTAATGATTTTACGTTTGTCTGATTCGTTTGCAAATGGCTTAAAGTAATCTGTAATTAAATCATAATATTTTCATGGTTTTGGTTTGTTTGGCGGCTATGGCAGTTATGATAATTTGTTGTTCAATAATTGCTGTTATAATTAGGTTTTGTGTTTAGTGTTATTTTTTCTTTGAAAAGTCTACTTTGTATGGCGATATATGCATGTATAGATAATAGTGTAGCTAGATGTACAAACAAAGTCTTTTTCTTTCTTTATTTATTTATTTTTTTAACTTGTACAAAGTCACGTTTTAAGCCTTCCTTTTGGGGTAAAATAGCATTGAATAAACGTCAATAATAAGTCATCGGCAAATCTGTGTATATTGTGAGTTGTTATTGAGTTGCATTGTATCAATAAGTTTTTTTTTTTTTTTTAAATTACATATCGACTAATATTTTTAAATCACAAATACTTTTTATATGAAAATGACAGTTTTTTTTTCATTTAAAAAAAATAATGAAAATTGCCTATTGCATCGTAATTGCAATTAAAAGGCCAGTTTGGCATTATGCTTTGGAAAGTTTCTGTTATAACTGTGTTGTAAGTTCAAAATTAATGTGATGATCAGAAACAAATAGCCGTTTGATAAATTTTTTCAAAGTTGCTATGAAGGAGAGAGCTTCACTTAAAGTCGGAGAAAGGAGTTTATCTCATGTTTTTTAATGTTACATATGATATGTGTGACATGAAGCATATGGATCTCAAATCCATATTTTGTTAAGATTGCTAATCTAACGGTTGTTGGCTAGCTCGTCGCTTTCATGTAGTTTGGAGATCATTACTTTTATTTCTCCTTGTTTCAATTATGTTTTTCTTCTGAATATAATGCGTTTGGGTATTCTATTGTATTTGGTATTATATTCTAATTTCAATATGCATTTGGATATCGCTTAACCATTGTACTCAAATGTAATGTTTGTTTGGATTGTTTATATTTTAATAAATATGCTTATAGGTGTTTGACGAGAAAGAGTATATGATATAATTTGTAAAAATAATTATTCACTAAAAAAAATTTGTAAAAATTGATGATAAAAAATAAAAAGGGAACCTATGAACAGTAAAAAGAGTAATTTTATTACTCAACCGAAATCAAATTTAATATTTAAGTAATCAAATGAACATTATACTGTGTTTAAATTAACGGGGATATTCAAATGAATCGTTAGACTTTCTTGTAATTCTTTTTTCCCTTGTAACAAAAGGGAACTTCTACCATGGGGTAAACCTTCTTTACCCCATGGATGAGGTAAAAAACTGATTTCCCCTTCCGGTCTGCCGAGCCCAAAAAGAAGGGGTGGAAGTGCAGTATTGGTAGTGGTACAGAGACATATTAATTGGGAATGCAAAATCAGATTTTGGACTTTAAATCCGTCATATATAGACAGTAAATGATTTCAAGATGTTGGAGCAAGTATTCTAACTTTTGAAGTACCAGTAGATGAAGCTACATATGACCTCTATGAGTTCTAATTATTGAATGGTTTAAATTATAGGTCCAATCTTAGCAAATTGTCAGCTTTCCATACGCACTACATTTATTGCGAGTTAAGGTGAGGAGAAACTCTCAACTGCTCACAAGAACGAAATTATGTTTGTGGTATGTTTATTGATATTATGATAATATTTGCATTATGTTTTCATATCAATGAGCATAATTGCTTAAGCATGTTTTCATGATTTTGAGGAAAGCAATGACATTGTTTCACAAGTTTGTTTACAAAAGGAAAAGCTATTGTATCCTTATTTACTATTTTAAAATGAAGTGTGGAATATGGTTTAGTGCCTGGGTAGGCAGACTAAACTGAAAAGAACCTCTGAGACAATATTATGAAAAGGGTCTCATTGAGGTAGACTGAAAAGAGTTTTTTTTTTAGATGTCATTGAAACCAGACTGTAATGAAAATGGTTGAACTTGGGTGTACTATTAAAAGGACTCTAGTGAGACATATACAGCCTTTCGAGTACTAAGCTTGATTTTACACTTAACAGGGCTCAGGACGGTTTTGACTAAGAATGTTTCAAAGTGACTGAAAATGGATATAATAAAAAGTTGAGGATTTTATACACGATTGTATCCATGCACATGTTTCTACTTACTGAGTTTTGGTTCATATAGTTCTTATGCTGCAAGTAAGTAGTCGATCCAAATTAAGAGTTGACTGAGAAAGAAGATTCAAGATCCCATGACTAGTATATTAAGCTCATGATTTGTCTTGTGTATTTACGATGTGTTTAGATTTTGTTAATTTGATAAGTTTACAAGACGTAGCGCCGTTTAAACTAGTTACGAGTGATATTTTAATTGACCTGCTAGCTCAGGAGGTGTTACAGGCGTGTTGCCGGGCTCCGGCCTCAAACGGCAATGATGGACGTACACCCCACTTGAATAGTCAAAACACGTATTTGTAGGTTTGTTTTGACAGTCAATTTTAGGAGTGCCCCCTTATGTGCCCCAATTTTTATTAACTCCAACCGATGATCCAAATAAAAGCTTAGTTTTTATACTTGTAATTGTTTACATTAAAGCCATAAAACCCATATATTATTAGCAATTTTAGAACCTTTGCTTAATTTTTTCATTATTTTAATTTATAAATTTTATCATTATTTGTGTCCCCATTAAATTAAAATCATGGATCCATCACTACCAAACAAGAAATACGAACCGCACAAATTATAGCACAAAAGAGAGGGAGAGAAAGAGAGAGAGACAGAAAATATAAATTAATATTTGTGTCATGTTAATCAAGAATAAGATATTTATGTTATGTTGGTTATTATATGAAGGAAAAAAAAAAAAAAAAAGGGGTAATTTTGTCTTATAATTAATGTTTATTTTCTTTTCTTAAAAGTTAAATCCCAACGTTGACATTTTTTCCAACAATTATCGTACAACAACCCATAATAATATCCCCCAACTCCACCTCCAAAGAAGAGTAATGATTCACCTACTGATGGTCCAACGTGTCAGAAGACTCTGACTAGATCTCTTTATAATCATATCGTCACTTGGCAATATTCATTCACTGTCCCATCTTTCAGTCTTCCCTCCACCACCCCAAAAAAAAACAAAAAAAAGAAATAAGAAAATGGCGGATTCTACTCCAACTCCACCACAAAATTCCTCCTTCGACCCCTACAAATTCCTCCACATTGTCCCCAACCCCGACGGCTCTCTCACCCGCCTCTCCCCCTTCCCCTCCGTCCCTCCCTCCTCCGCTGCCGCCGACAATATCTCCGACTCATCCCCTCAAATCGCGCTGAGCAAAGACATTCCCCTCGACCCCGCCGCCAAAACCTTCATCCGCATCTTCAAGCCCCACCCGCTCCCCCCCAGCAGCCGCCGCCTCCCGATCATCATCTACTTCCACGGCGGCGGCTTCGTCCTCTTCAGCGCCGCCTCCCTCCCCTTCCACGACTCCTGCTCCCGCCTCGCCCTCCGCCTCAACGCCTTCGTCCTCTCCGTCGACTACCGCCTCGCCCCCGAGAACCGCCTCCCCTCCGCCTACCACGATGCCCTCCTCACCCTCCGCTCCGTCACCTCCGCCTCCGCCGCCGACCCCTGGCTCGCCTCCTCCGCCGACTTCTCCAACTGCTTCCTCATGGGCAGCAGCGCCGGGGCAAACATCGTCTACCACGCGGCTCTACGTGCACTGGATCTCGACCTCTCGCCGCTCATCATCCGAGGGCTGATCATGAATCAGCCCTACTTCGGTGGGACCCGCCGGACGGAGTCGGAGACGAGGTTGTTCCGAGATCGGATCCTGCCGCTGCCGGCGAACGATCTGCTGTGGAGCCTGGCGCTGCCGGAGGGGGCTGATCGGGATCACGAGTATTGCAATCCGACGGTGGAGGGTGATTTGGAGGGGAAGATCGGACGGCTGCAGAAGTGTTTGGTTAGAGGCTACGGTGGGGACCCACTGGTGGACAGGCAGAGGGAGTTTGTGGAGATGCTGAGGGGGAGAGGAGTGGAGGTGGTGTCTTCCTTTGAGGAGGGTGGGTTCCATGGTGTGGAGCTTTTTGATCCCGACCAGGCCAGGGCTTTGTACGACGTCGTTATGGATTTTGTTGTTCAGTCCTCTAATGGTAAAGATGGTGTCGTTGTTGCCAAATCAACAATGTAAAGTTTTTAAATTCTCCAACAAAAATAAAAAATTATTATGTTTGTTTTTTTAAGTTTATTTGACTAAATAACATCACCAAATTAAAAGGGTGGTTCACCATGAATGATTATTACTATTATTACTATTATTATTTTGGCTCTGAACCATAGACTTATTATGTAACGATCCGACTTTTCTAATCGTTAACTAACTTACTTATTATTGTTCAATTTAATTTTAACACTTATTTATATTTGGTTCAAAAAAAATACAGGAATTTTTTTATTATTATTCATATTCGTACTATAAAAGTTAGAATTACTAAAAATTTTAACTGAGGAAATTGAAAATATCTAGCTAATAATTATCCTATTCAAATTCGTATCTAAATAATATTTTAAAAAGTTATAACCTCATGTAAATTAAAATGAAAGAGTCTAAAGTCTTTTTCTCGTAAAATACTCATACTAGTTTAGCAGTACCAAAACATTGGAACATAGTTATAAATATAGTCGATACAAGATAGTTTAAGAAATCTAAATACGGAAATTTAATTCGTGGTGGTATCTCACTCCCGTCCTTCATCGCCTCCGCACAAGCTTTGCGAGTCCATAAAACATCTAAGTAGCGGGCTGCTTACCCGCGTTGCCCACAGCACGAATACACAATGATGAGCTTTTACTCAGCAAGTACAAACAATATCTCACAAATCATTTTTATAAAATCATATAATCACATGTAACAACATGAATGTTCAAAAATGCATGTGAACTATGTGTGTTCAATTATGCTTTATTATTTACATATCTTGTCTACTTAAGGGCCCTTATGCCGTACCCATATACGCGCAACCAATGGGGAGTTAGGGGAGCGACCCTCCAACAACCTCCAAAGTCATATCTTATAACTTTCGTTCTTATCATATCTCTCACTAATTGGAGGTTGGCACGACACTTAATCATATATTTTATTTGCCTCATTCTAATTAATTATGACAATGTATAGATTTACATGTCACTATGCATCTATCATTATGGCATAAATATCTGTGAGGCATGTCGATCATGTCAGTACAAGAGAAATTATGCACATCAAATACTTAATCAAAGCAATACGTATAACTCATATACTCATCACATCATCAAGTCTAGTCATAGCAAACGTAGAGCATCAACAAGGAAAAACATTTTTTTCCATGCTGTAGGTGAGGTTTGTACTTACCTGTCTTATGTGGTTAAACTTCTGGAGTTGTATCTCTTACTTCGCAAATTTGAGGAATTGTTCTGATTTAACCATATCTCATTATTAGGCATAATCTTAATTATGTTACTTTATTCATTTATTTATTTATTTTATATACTAAAGTGAGCTTAATTTACTTATAGCATAATTAACCTTAACAATTAATCATATTAATTATTAAGTGTTAAAAATAAATTTCTATTATTTTTTAATTAATTTATTTTATTTATTTTATTGTTATATTTTATTTTAATTGATTAATTAATTAGTTGATATATTAATTAATTAACATTTAAATACGTAGTGGTTAATTATACTTTATGTAATTGAGTAATTATTATTAAATTACATAATTTTATTGACTTATTAATAATTTAATTAGGTTCACTACTACAAAAAGGTACATTACCGACGGAGATTACACGACGTTTCAAATGGAACCGTCGTGTAAAGTCCGAACTTTACACGACGGTTTCCAAAGACCGCGTGTAAGTGCCTCGCGATGGCCACTTTCCACGACGGTTCGAAAGAACGCGTGTAAAGTCCGACTTACACGACGGTTCCAAAGAACCGTCGTGTAAAGTACACCTCGCGGAGCAACTTACACTACTGTTCAAAGAACCGTCGTGTAAAGTACTGACTTACACTACGGTTTCCAAAAGAACCGTCGTGTAAAGTGCCTCGCGGAGCAACTTTACACTACGGTTCCAAATGAACCGTCGTGTAAAGTCCTGACTTTACACTACGGTTCCAAAGAACCGTCGTGTAAAGTGCCTCGCGGAGCAACTTTACACTACGGTTCCAATGAACCGTCGTGTAAAGTCTGACTTACACTACGGTTCCAAAGAACTGTCGTGTAAAGTGCCTCGCGGAGTCACTTTACACTACGGTTCCAAAGAACCGTCGTGTAAAGTCCGACTTTACACGACGGGTTTAAGAACCCGTCGTGTAATCCACCTGAATAAGGGGGTTACACGACGGGCCCTAGGGCCCGTCGTGTAACACAAGATTACACGACGGGCCCGAGGGCCCGTCGTGTAACCCACCTGGCTCGGTGGCTTACACGACGGGCCCTATGGGCCCCGTCGTGTAATCCTCCCTAATTCGGGGGGGGATTACACGACGGGCCCTATGGCCCGTCAGTGTAATCTTGAAAAAAATTTGAAACTTTTTAACTTGGGATTTTCGAATCCGCGCGCAAACTCATTACTTAAATACAACTTCCTTACCTTTTCTCTCCACATACCTTCTCATTCTCTCTTCACAACTCTCTAAATTTCTCAAGTACCCAACTTCCTCCTCCAGCGCCGCCGCCAACTCCGTCGTTGTCCCGCCGTCGCCGTCGTTGCCGCAGCCGATTCATTGGTGTTGGAGTGTCTATTCATCTTCAAGAAAATTAAGGTAACTTCATATACAACTTAAATAAATTTTGGGATTTTGGCTTGTTGTTTGTCACTAAAGTCAATTTTTTAGCATGGGTTGTTTTAAGTTCATAATGATGCTCTTTGTAGATTAATGGTTGTGAATGGTTTTTACACTTTACATACACATGAATTTTCCCGCCCACAATATGCTCGATGAAATGTCACTGAGTTTTTGGAGGAATAATATAGAAGCAATCACCTATATTATATGTATAAAAGCATAAACATGAATTTTTCGAGTGTTATTTTTGGCCTATGGCAGCGTTATGCACTTATGCTTTTATTTCGAGTGTTTTTTTTTTTGTCCTAATTCGTGTGGGGCGCCAGGCGCCCGTGTGGGGCGCCGATAATCTTGATCTAAGGCATCATTACACGACGGTTCCGGCAGGAACCGTCGTGTAATCCCTAAACAGTAGAATATTACACGACGGTTCCGGGAGGAATCGTCGTTGTAATGTTTGTTTTTTTCTTTCCCACATATCTTTTTACCCGGGATTACACGACGTTTTTGAAACCGTCGTGTAAAGCTTAGATACGACGACGGTATTAAAAACCGTCGTGTTATCTTCCACGACGCTGGATTACACGACGGTTAGGAACCGTCGTGAAAACTTTACACGACGGGTAAAACCCGTCGTGTAATCCCTCTTTTCTAGTAGTGGTTACTTAAATATTCTTTCTTATATAATCATTAATAATTTAATTAATCTAATAAATTGTTTGATTAATCTCTAATTAATCACCCATAGTTATTGATGATTATATTAATGATTAATGATTAATTAATCTCTAATTAATCTTGTATTATAATTATGTAATTATTCTACATAACGATCTAATTATCACTTACTAACTCTTATAATTAATTAATTAATTGATTAATTAATTACTTTATTAATTACATTTGGTTATGAATTTACTAATTAATTAGTTAATTAATTAATCAATCAATGTGACAATGAGTCACCTAAGTGTATAATTATCATCTATTATTGGGTTTGTAAAGCCCAATTCCATTAGTTATGATCATTTAGTTGGGCTAAAGTAGTCTCTTAGTATATGTCCAGTAACCCTCTAGTATACTGTATCTTGCCCATTTAAAACTTGTGATATAATTTTATAAAGTAGGGTTTTCACATTATTTGATCACATACTTAATACCAAACTCATTTCCTAACTAAATATGTTCATATGTTTAACTTACCCTTATGTCACATTTTAATGTTTAATCGTTTTATCGATGTAGGATTTCAACTTGTGAGATTTATTTAGATTGTGTTATAATCATATTTTAGACACTTGATGACTTGTTGGAAGCTTGAAACATCTAGTTTCTATCTTTATAATTTTTTTTTCTAAGATTCCAAGCATTTCAAAATTAATATGGACGTCTTTTCATAGCGTCTTATGGCAAAAACCACTAGTACAAATAGTAGATTCCACGACGGGTTTTTAACGTCGTGGTATCACTTACACGACGGTTTTCTAACCGTCGTGGAATCCAGAGTCGTGGAATCTTTTAAGATTCCACGACGGTTTTTTAACCGTCGTGTAACGGGTAAAAAAGAAACCATTGTCAAAATTTAGAACATACCACGACGGTTTTTAAAAAAACCGTCGTGGTATGAAGGAAATCACGACGGTCACCTATCGAGACCGTCGTTGTATCTTAGGAAACCACGACGGTCTCCAGGGGAGACCGTCGTGGTATCCTGGTGAAACCACGACGGTCTCCCCTGGAGACCGTCGTGGTTTCCTGTGGAGACCACGACGGTCTCCCCTGGAGACCGTCGTGGTTTCCTGGTGAAACCACGACGGTCTCGCCTGGAGACCGTCGTGGTCTCCTGGTGAAACCACGACGGTCTCCAGGCGAGACCGTCGTGGTCTCCTGGTGAAACCACGACGGTCTCCCCTGGAGACCACGACGGTCTCCTGGAGACCGTCGTGGTCTCCTGGTGAAACCACGACGGTCTCCCCTGGAGACCGTCGTGGTCTCTCCCCGGTTGTGGTTCTCCATGCCACGACGGTCTCGCCAGGAGAATGGCCGTCGTGGTAGCAATGGCCATTTAAAAATTTCGTATTGGAAATTCGTTTCATTTATTAGTACACATCCAATAATAATTTCAACAAAAAATATTTAATTACTTGGATAACAATGTACAACAACTAATATAACGAGTGAAAATTTTATATATATTGTTTCTAGTCAATATTGTATAAACCGCATGACAAATGTAGCCCACTCGTGCCTAAACCAACCTCATATCAGCATCAGTATAAAAATCCTTGGTTTGAAGCACGTCTAGTCCATCAACAGTAAAGGTTATTTCTCGCATGTAAGCTAACACAAAATAACCGCATTCTACATAACCTTCCTGTATTGGACATCGAACGGTATCAATCAACGTCTGCCAGTTGCGTCGCTGTCTCATTCCGCTTCCAACCAACACTTTCCAATCATTAAGTGCCCTATCAAATTGACAAATTTCAAAACAATTACACGACCCTTTATTTAATGTCTAATCAGAGATGTGAACATATAAAAGAATACTTACGTCGTAATTAGGTCTTTAAAATCATCACCCGGTTCGTTTCCAAGAGGATTAAAGTACATGACCGAGTCATCCCACGGATCAATAACTGCCAATATCCAATGTTGGCCGCTGTTATATGGCATCAGAAAACGCTTTCCCTTTGGTGCGTTTCTTAAGATCCGTAAAATATTATCGGCCCTCTCTCGAACATAGGTGGCACGATCTACATTCTGCTGAACTGGTGAGACAAGGCCTGGTGAAATAAACTCGAACCGTTGATCCATACCTGTTCTTGCACAACACTCGACTAAGTATCTGGAAAATAATTAGGCACACTTGTTACACAAAAACAACATATATAAGATTAGGAAAAATAATTAAATTATTTAAGGATAAATGTATTACCTGATGTAAATCATTATGCTGTTTGCACTAATTTCTTTAAATGTAATGAAATGATATACATCTTCAAACCCAATATATATGGGCATATCATCGCCCATGACGAAGTGTGTTGTGGGCAGATTATTTGTGTACCATCATCCCGCATGGAACTTTGTGCGTAAAATGCCAAAGGTCTCAATTCGAAGGAAATATTATCAAAGTCAAACGAAGGCGGTTCTTCTTGCGCCGGTTGTTGTTCCACCTCCGGTTGTGACTTTAATTTATTCCTCCCTGCTCTTTTTTTCGTACGTTTGCTTCCCCCAGCTTCTCGTTGAGGAGCACGATTGGGACATTTACTTGCCTGGCTCAAACTTGTTTGCACGACTAAAGTTTTCGGCCAAGCAACAAACCCACCGACAGCTTCTTCAATAGATGTGGCTTCATTCGTCGGAATAGGTAGGAGTGCATTATTTATTTTTGGGACTGTAATTGTCACTCGTACATTCTCCTCACCTAAAGGATTCCCATGGACTGTGTCGGTTGGAAACTCCATGTATGCCCTGCCGATTGCTACAAGCACGACTCCTCCGTTAACTAAATCAGGAATAAAGAGCTGGCATTCCTTACTTGCATTCGGCGTGGGATTCGGATCGGACGCCCCAGCTTCTTTTTCATTCATAGTGCAACTAGCCTTGAAGCTGTTGTGTTGATCTACAGTTGGTCCGGCCATTTCCTCGGGAATTCTCTCGGTTGATACCGTGCTTCGCACAAAGTTCCTGTACGGTTCTTTCCAATGCGGCAATCTTTAGTTTCATATCCTCAACATCATCTTTTTCCCTTGGCGGTCGCACAAGGTTGAAGTATTGCGACTGCTTGACAAACTTAGATTGACCCCGAATCCGACCCGAATGCTCAGCGTTGCCTAATGCCTTTGTCAATATGTCCTCTGTCCCCACAGATTCAAAACTTCCTTGTGTCTCTTGTTGAGTAATGTCCTCCTGTAGCAATTAATGAAAATGTTATGTACTCGTAATTGCATACATAGTGTACGGAATGATAATAACATAAATGGATTCGAACACTTACTATAGTCTCGGCAATATTTTTAAATTCTTCCTTCTTGAACTGTCCATCGGGTTTGACGCGCATGTCCAGCCACCTTTCATACCGTTCTGCATATTTTCCCGTCTTCTCAAACTGCAATATAATAATTACCGTTACTAAACATAGACGACGAAATTGAAAGTACAACATACCATTTACACATTATGCCCTCTAAAATGGCGTACATGAGCTTGGTCACGTTTCCTATATCCGTCTCGGCCCCCGGTTGATCCGTATTTGCTCTTCTTTCTTATCTCACTTCCTTGTTCGGATAGTCTTTTGAATTCCGGGGAACGTCGATACTGAATGAATTTTTCCCAATCTTCCTGGGTAATGGTGGGGTAATTGTGAACAACTTTTGGCGGTCGTTGCCACACATTTTCCTCATCAATATGATCTCTAACAAAAGCTTGGTAGAGATCATATCTAAAACCTTTAGCTGACTCCCCACAAGATTTTAAAACTTGTCTTTTATGGGATTCATCAACAGTGAATGAAGTTACAACTTCCATCCACACTAATTCTTTCCGTGGTGCTAAATCGGCACTTCTAAAGTCAGATATCCAAATGGGTATATGCTCTCGAGAAAGCACTCCAATCCAACTGCAATTCATCACCCGATTCCCTAAACGGTTGCCCTTTCGCGTCAAACGAAACTTCAATTCGTTGTCCTCTTGTCCAACCTGGTGGATCTTGTCAGTATAGTTGCTCTTCGTTCCATCTTCATCGGGATTAAATT